>PVHP010003196.1:0-80971 GCA_004024765.1 Zapus hudsonius | reverse complement strand
TATGAACCAAGCACGGGCCACTCTGGAGCCTGCAGCTGCAGGGTCACATACTCATGAAGCTAGCCATTGGTTGGGAGGACTTGGGTGTTCCCTCCTGCTCTTCCCTGGGATGCGGATAAATACCCAAACCTCCTTTCTCAGGTATGGCTTAACCATCGCCCCTCCACCCAACTCAGACTTAATGAAGAGTTTCTGGTAGCAGACTTGCCTTTGCCTTTACCTTTACAAGGGTCTCTCCATTCTTTGAATTCCTGACTTGTCACAGGCTGCCTCTCTAATGCCCTTCACACCTTTTCTTTACAAAGCTAAGACAGTAATGAGGAAAACTGTGGGGTTCAGGAAGCCCCAATATAAAGAACACATATTTAGTTCCCTACAAAAGGCTAACAACATAATTTTTCTATTTTATCAGTAGAGCTATATCATTAATAACTACCATTAGAACTCCATTCTACAGATTAACTGAGAGATTTAGAATGACTGAGCCCAAGGCCACACAGCAGGAGGTAGTAGAACTCAAATTAACAAACTCTGTCCCAGAGACAGGACACAATGCTTGCAGAGTCTGGGGAGATGTGGGAATCAGAAGAGATGACAAGAATAGTGGTGATAACAAAGGGGAATTAACTTTATATTTCTTTTTTAAAAATATATATTTTATTTATTTGCAAGGGAAGAGAGAGAAAGAGAGAGAAAGAGAAACAGAGACAGAGAGAATTAGTATACTAGGATCTCTTGCCACAGAAAATGAACTCCAGGTGCATGCACCACTTTGTGCATCTGGCTTTACATGAGTACTGGGGAATCGAATGCAGCCATTAGGCTTGACAAGCAACTGCTTTTAACTGTGGATCAGATGTCTGGACTATATATTTCTAACAAGAAGATTAAATATTTTAAAAGGTCAGTTTTTTTTTCACCCTAAATGACTTTATTGTTTAAAGGCAATTTGAAACAAAATAAAGATTTTATTTTGTTGATTGGGCTGTCCAGGAAGATTAAAGTTAATTTTAGTCATAAGTAAGAAAACAAGAAAAGAGAAACACAATAGAACGTAGGGGAAACCGTTCTTACAGCTTTGAAATACTGCACAAAGTTACCGTGCAACATACTGTGAGTTTCAAGTAGAAGCATTAACAGAGTGACAACGTACAGAGTACACTCCCCAAGCACACACCTTTAACAGACAGGAAACTCAAGAAATTAAGGAGGGACTATGGCAACTTGAGAAACCAGTCAGAAGCTAAGGGGATATTCACATGCTGCTCTAAATACTGATGACTGTTAGTGAAACATTTTTCACAGGCCAGCTCTTGGATAATAATTGGGTTGCAGAGAAGACTGTGAACTAGGAAGCCCATAAAGCTAGAAGCATATGGAGAAGGTCTGCCTATACCCCAAAGCATGACATAAAGAAAAGAGGAGAGACTGATGGCATTAAAATAAAATCCTTCTGGATGTCAAACATCATGAAGTTTAAAAATCAGTCCTTTCAGCCAGATGGCAGAATAAGGAGTTTTCAGAATGTATGTCCTTATAGAAACTTCTTTGAAAAATAATTCAAGCATACACACACAAAAAAACTTCACAAGAGATAGGGGATCCAGATGAAGGATTAGCACATCTGGGTAAAGCAAATCAGAGAGATGCATTGAGGAAAATAGAAAGGACACTTTCATATTTCCTCCACACCTTCCCAAGGCCTTGCATCATGGCAAGAAGCCAGAGAGCCTAGCATGGCAGGATGTCATAGTCAGCTACATGCCACTGGGATGAACCTCCAAACCAGGCACATTTATGGGAGGAAAAGATTTATTGAAGTTACAGATCCAGGGGAAGTTCCATAATGGCAAAAGAGGTTGGACCCCCTTTCATAGGTCCAAACAGAGAGAGAGAGAGAGAGAGAGAGAGAGAGGCCATCACCAACATCACACACACACACACACACACACACACAGGAAACAGGCAGCAGGAAGGAAGAGAAAGATTTCCTTTCTGTTGAGCTTTCTTACATCTTGCCCCCACTGAGAAGACCACCCACTCTTGTGGAAGGACTCACTCTAGAGGAAGGACCTCCTCCTTTAGTTAATCCTTCTTGTAAGCAACCTCAGAGACCCATCCAAGATTACTGTGGATTACTAAACAGGTCAAGTTGACAACAAAACTTAACTATCCATCACATGAGAGTAAGGGGGTAGTGAAGGAAACACTAGATTACACCACAGACTATGGAAAATCCAAGTGTCAGGCCCACCTGTAGATTTGGACTCATATTTGGTAACAGTGGCCTCTGAAGCCAAGTCCAGCCTCCCATGTCCTTAGGCTCTCAACCCACTTTAGCATGAAGCCGTCTCTGGTGATTCCAGACACACAGGTGGCCTCTGGCTTTAAGTCAGTCTTCACAGTCCAGGACCAAAGCTTATCCCGGACAACTGGAAGACAGGCTCCACCCGAGTGACAGGCAGAGCAATCTCCATGGCTCCAGTCACCAAAATGATTCTTATAGGCCCAAGGCCCATGGCCCATCCTTATAAACCTAGACTCTACGCTGCTTGACTGCTGAAGGGCTTTCTCAAATAAAGCCAGTCCATAAAATCTAGAAGTCTATGAGGCCTGATTCCTCCAATTTATGGAAACAAATGAAAAATTATGAGGATCACAAATAACCTGGGAAGCATGATGGTCAAAACAATAAACTAAAACACCAGTAACTCATCCTAAACATGTGAGCTGCAAAGGCCAGGACCTGTGACCCCAGCATCAGAGAGTGTGGGAGGCTGACACAGGAGCCTCACTAGTTGGAAGCCACCCTGAGCTACATGAGAGGAAAGGATTGATTAAAATCTTCCCAAAAAGTGTTCAAAATAATTATCTTAATAAGTTTAGTGAAACTACAGGAGAGAACAGACAGATGGCTGAATGAAATCAGGAAAACCATATATGAGCAAAGTTGAAATTCAACAAGAGATAGAAACCATAAAAAAGAATCAAACAAAAATTTTTGAGCAGAGGAAGACAACAACCAAATTAAAAATTTCTGTTAAGTGCTATAGCAATAGATTTGATCAAGAAGAGGAAAGAACCAACAAGCTCAATGACAGACAGCTCGCTCCCTTCACCTATCTAAGGAACTAAAAGAAAAAAGAATGAAGAAAGCCTACTGGTTTTATGGAATTTCCACAATGCTAGTGAAGAAGCACACACATTGTGGAAATTCAGAAGCATCCGAGAAAGAGGCACAAAAGCTTGTCTTTAGGAAGGATGACAGAGAACTTCCAAAAGTGGGTGCCCAGATCTACAAGTACAAAAGTCTAGATGAAACATAAAGAAATCTCTAATGGGACATTTTGCAGACACATTTTCCAGAGCCAGAGACAAAAGTAAATTTTGAAAGCAGCAAGAAAAAAAATGACTTTTCACATACAAGTGAACAGCTTTCCTAAGATTATCTACAGATTTTTTTTAGCAGAAACCTTATAGACCAATAAATGAAACATCCCTACACAAACCAAACACACAAGGTGTGCCTTCTGGTTGGCATGACCACAGGGGTGGAGAAGGAAAACTCCCTGCAAAGGAAGAGGGTAGGGGTGTTACCCAAGACACTTTTACCTCTCCTGGGAAAGTTAAAAGACTAAAGTATTAAACATCATTGCAGAAACAGTCATTTGTTAGTGGATACATCATGTAGAACTGTGTGGGAGGTAAGTGTAGGGTTTTTGTTTGCAGTTAATTATCAGCTTAAAATAGACTGGCATATTTCATATAAGCCTCACAAAACTGAAGCCTCCGCGTCACATACATAAAAGATAAAGAGAACCTAATCACAGCATATCAACGCAAAACAATCACCAGATCACAAAGACATCAGGAGTAAAAGGAAAGAATGACAGTAGAAGACAATTAACAAGATACACAAAGCGAAACCTTATCTATCAATAATTACTTAATATAAATGTACTAAATTATTCGATCAAAAGACGTGGCTGAATGGATTATATGCTACTGATGGGAGACTCACTCATGTTTTAAAGTCATTTTCAAGCTAAAAGAAAAGGAATGGAAAAACATATTCCATGTAGATTCCAAAAGAGACCAAGTATGGCTATATTTATACCAGCTTAAATGGACTTTAAAGGAAAAACATTCAGAGGAGACAAAAAAGCCATTATGGAATGATAAAGATGTCAATTCTGGAAGAGGATATAATAATTATAAATATATGCATACCCAACATCAGAGCACCTTAATATAGAAAGGAAATATTTATAGAATTAAAGAGAGAAACTCCAATAATATAATAGTAGGGGCTTAAATACTCCGTTTTCAACAATGTATAAATCATTCAGACAGAAAATCAATAAGGAAACATTGGACTTGAACAATATTATGGACTATATGGGCCTACGAGACACATAAAGATCATTCCAACAGAAAACACATTATTTTTAAATGTGCATGGAACACTCTGAAAATAATGTTATGTCATAAAGCAAGTCGTAACAAGCTAGGAAGACCGAGATCATACCTAGCACCATTTTCAACCTCATTGGTTAGAAACTAGAAACCAACAGTAGGAGGAACGCTCGCAAATACATGTAAATTACATCACACACTCCTGGACAACTGATGGGTCAAAGAAGAAATCAAAAGGAAAAAAAGGTAAATCTTTTTACAAATTTAAAGCAAAACAAAACTTGCCAAAATATTATGGGATCCCAAGCCATTCTGGTTTAATGCATATTCAATTTCATTAGCAAAGAGCTCAAAGGCACATAGAATTGAGGAGAGGAAAAGGGCAGCAAGGGGGATGGTGAGGAAATGTGTGACACACTGAATTGAATTTGAAATCATGTTTGGAGATTCCTTCTCTAATGGTCTGATGCAACTGCCCAGTCCCATCAACTCCTGTGCTTTGAATGCTTGGTCCCAGGTGGATAGCAATTTAGGAGTTGGATCCTTGCGGGAGCAGGTGTGTTGCTGGGGGTGGGCTTAAGGATGTCACAGCCAGCTCCCTGATGTCAGAGCTCAGCTCACTCTCTGGCTGCTGTTTCTACCTGCTGTGGCTGTGGCAGAGGTGATGTCTACCCTGTGCCTGGGCCATGCTGTCCCCTGCCAGCATGAAGCTTCCCCTTAAGATGGTAAGACAAAATAAAAGATGTTTCTCCCCCCTAAAAAACATTATGGGATTCAGCAAAACACTTTTATTTTTCCTGATATATAATAATTACATATATATGGGATATATTTTAATGTTATGATACATGCGTGTATTGTAGAGTTATTTAATTAATCTAGCTAACATTAATTACCTGATCTACTTTATTTATGGTGAGCACATTTAAATCTATCCTTTTAGAACTTTAGGACTATACGTTAAATAATATACGTTAACTATAGTCATTGCTTTGTGTAATGGGTCCCTAAAACCTTTAATTTCTATCTAACTGAAATATTTTTCAGTCTATTTAAAGGTTTGTACCTATTGACAATTTCTGCCCTTTATCTTCTACCCCTCATTGTGAGCATCTCTTATCTGTCTTTATTCTTTCTATGAATGAACTCTTTTAGACTCTCTATATAAATGAAAGATCTAATGTATCTTCTCTCTGTGTCTATCATGTTTCACTCAGCATAATGTCTTCCAGGTTCATCCGCGTTATTGTAAATAATAATTTCTTCTTTCTAAGTCTGAATAGTATTGCATAGTTGTATATATTACATTTTCTTTATTTATCCATTGACAGACACAGAGATTGCTTTCATATCTGGGCTACTACGAATAATGCTACAATGAACATGTGAATATGGAAATCACCTCAAAATACTGCTGAATTATATTTTTTTCTTCATTTTTAAAGGTATCTCTATGTTGTTTTCACAATGGCTACACTAATGTATACTCCCCCCAACAATGTTTGCTTTAGCACTTGCTCTCTTTCGCCATCTTCCTAAAATCAACTCTAGCAGTACAAACATTTGAATTAGATAGAATTCCACCTTTTTTTGTGATAAAATTTCTTCAATATTAGGGAAAGAAGGAAACTAATTTAAGTAAAAGAGATCATATATTACAAGTCCATCTACAATAGAGAAGCTTAAAAGATTTTCCAAACTCAGTGACAAGATAAGTATGGTCACTCTTTGGTTCTAGCCAAGACATTACTTCTGAGGCAGAGTAATTAAATAGGAAAAAGAAATCAAAGAAATGAGAAAGGAAAAAAGTAAAATGTTCTATTTGCTTTGATATGATATGATACAGGACCCCTTTAAGAATCCAACGAATGTCAATTAGTAACAATTCACTAATATTTCAGAGCACAAAATCAAGAGGCCCTTGCATTTCTACACACTAACAATGAAGTAACTAAAAAGAGATTAAGAAATCAGTGTGATCACACTAGCAGTACAAAGAACAATAAATATCTTTGACACACGAACTGTTGACAATTGGGAAGAAAAGAGGGAGCTACAGCATAGAGTCTGCAGAAGAGCTTAGTGGGAATCTGAAAGATAAGAAACTTACCTGTAATCAAATAATTTAAAATAATATAAAATTGAGATGGGTTTCTTTTTGCTTCACAAATTGGCAAAGTTAGAAAAAATTTAACTCTACATCTTGGCTTAATCTCAAACCCTCCTGTTGGTGATGTAAGCTGGAATGCAATTTGGCTACATGCAACAACAGTATTAAAATATTAATACTAAAAGTATTAAAATACACTTTCACCTGTTGTTCCCATTTATAGGCTTATCTCCTAGGGTGGTAAAAAAATAACTAAGCAAAACATTTTTGTAAAAGGCTATTCATGGCAGTGCTCTATAAAGCAGCACAATGGCAGAAATAACCTAAGTGCCCAGCAGTAAGAGAATAGTACTACTTCTCTGTATCCATGAGATCTTCTTCTGAACAATGACCCACTATGAATTAATAATTCATGAAAAAATTACGTCTGGCCTCAACATGTGCAGAGATTTCTCCCCCTGTCCTTACTTCCAAAATAATGCAGCTTGTTAACACTGAATGGCTGCGTGTCGTATCAGGTATTATAAGTAATCCAGAAAGGATTCAGCGGATGTGGGGGAGTATATGAAAATATTAGGGCATTTTATTTAAGGGATTTCAGTATCTACAGATTTTGCTGTCTGTAGGGAGTCCCCATTGTTTGATGTAAATACAAGTTACGAGGCAGCTGAAATTTCTGTTCTTTGTTTATACATTAAACCATAATGGGAGCCTTCCATGGGTTAAAAAAATGAGTCAAAGTTAAGTGGATGAAACAGTGATCTTTCTGTTTGGAAAGCTTACATTCTTGCGAGTTTAAGATCTATAGAACACATAGCATTCACAAATTATAGTCAATGTTGGAGGATGGTAAGTGCTAAGAAGGAAATGTGACCAGGCAGATGATGGGCGGGGTGGGGATGAGGATGTGGTCTGTGATTGAAAGTAGATGTTAGGTTGTCCTCACTTGGACGGTGGCACCTGAGTCAGTGACCAGAGGCAGTGCTAGAGTAACCTTTGTGAGGGAAGAAAAGAGGTAGAAACTCCTTTGGAAGATATGAGAACACTTAGTCTCTTTATAACAATGGGGGCAATGTATTGGATGCAGAGGAACAAGGGAATGGTGCAGAAGGAAAGGAGAAGCGACATGGTTTTCACAGTGCCAGGCTTATACCTTAGTTTACATTCTGAATAAATGGAAACTACTGGCTACTTGTGAGCAGAGATGTGACAGGAAATGACATGTTGTAAAAGGCTCCCTCTGTTGGCACTGTTACTTTTAGATGCTCAGGTAGCAAGAGTGGAAGCTGGTACACCGGGTTCTTTGAAGGCAAAAGGCCCAGCTTCCCTAGTGCACTGCAATTCCATTTAAACAGTGAGTAGATGTCACAGTGGACAAGGTCTAGACTCCAGCACCTGGAAGAATGGTGTTGCCCAATAGGTGAGGGAGCTTTGGCTCAGGAAGAAGACCAGCAGTCTTCTTGTGTGCAGACTTCATGATGTCTACCAGTTACTTCATTCAGCAGGTTGGACAGAGCGATTTAAAGCAGAAGTCTCACAAGACTGACCAACTTGAGTCACAACTAAATAACATTGACAGCTATACCTTGGATGAGAGCATTAAAACAGAGCATCCACCTAGGTAAGGGTCTGGGCACACACCTGGAGGGCAATGGAAGGCAGCAATGGAGGCTGAGAAGGAGCCAAGGAGAGCAAACAGGAGGGTCAGGTGCCCTGAAGGCTGAAGGAAGAAGGTGTGCTCCCAGGAGGAAAAGCTACACAGTGAAAAGCGTGCTGCTAGGGAAGTGTGCTGAGGACTAAGGGCTGCACACTGGATTGGCAAGGTGAAGGTCACTGTGACCTTGATGAGAACAGTGTGAAGGGGAGGCAGAGAGAGATGGAGAAGAGATCCAGCCACTGGTGCTCAGATGCGTTCTCCTCACCAGAATTGTGACTTTCTTGAATAGTGTAGTGTTCTTCTGGCCTCAGACACTACGATCACACTCTGCCGCTTTCTTTATCTGCTTTCAAAACTCCTTAAGGACATCAGAAACTGCTTGTAATATGTGTGAAATGATGTGTGTGACACTACAGGGGATGCAATGCCACCACCCTGATCAATGAAAGCCCCTCCATGCCTATGACGGAGCACACGGAGGTCCTCACAGCCACACACACATGGGATTTGATCTCTTCTTGAATTCCTTCGTCTTGTTCTCAGAATGACATACAGAGTGCCTGTGTGACTCTAAGGAAATTGATTCTCCAAGTTCACTTCAGTCTCAGCCTCAGTGATCCTTGGGTGATGGGACTTGGCTGTCTGGGGCTTAGAAGGCCTTCCAGGTCTCTCTGATGCACTACTGCAAGTCCCCCCTCCCCCCAGGCCTGAGGATCTGTGCAGGAAATGCCTTGATGAGAGCAGCTGTGAGTCACCTAGAAGGAGGACTCTCATCTCACACTCAAAACTCAACTGCTAACTACTTCACACTAGTAGACCTTCCCCTTCCTAAGTTCCATTCCCAGCCCTACATCATCAGGGAGAATTGATTTCCAAGAACTCTTTCCTTTTCTTCTCACTCTTAGATCTCTCTGAAAAAAAAAAAAAGAATTCCATTTCCTTCTCAAATCAATTTTCCCTGCACATAATCTTGATGTCTTTTCTTCCTTAAGATCTCCCAAATGACAAACCGAGGTCCTTCAGAGACGTTCTTCTGTTAACTGTTAGTGTGAAAATCCCATCACTTGAGTGTGCAAACTTATAAATGTGTGTGATGTGCATGTATACCCAAATTATAAAAACATCACGTGTCTACTCACATATGCATCAATAAACAAGGGAAACAATTATCTATAGTTGTGATAATAATGGCTTCTGTTCTCTTTAGCCATCTCGTCTCCTCCCTCTCTTTTTCATTCTTTTTCTTCATATTTTTCAAGGTTTCTTCAGTGGATACAATAAAAATTGAAAAGGTAAAAAAGGAAGAATAGGAAGGCAGGAAGAAAGAAAGGAAAGGAAAACTAGATTGCCCATGGACATGTACAAAAGGGCCAGTGGAGTGGCCAAGTGGAAGCCAAGATTGACCGGGGGTTGGAGGTTTGAGGCTTATTCTTGGCAGTATATGTACCTTCAAGTGTTGTATTGAATCCTATTGCTGTTGTCAAGTACCTCCTTAGACCCACATAGAGCTAAGAACTTACTCTGTTTCTATATGGAAAAATAAGGAGAGCACACTGCATACTGGATGTGTCATTATACAGAACTGTAAATTTGTAGAACAATAGCGTGGAAAGCAGTTAAGTGCTCATGATAAATATAAACTACACTACACCATACAGGCCAGGAAAGAGACAGATAACAGATAGCCATCCCTCAAGTACAAAAGGCTGTTGTTTGCCCTGTCACCGTGATAGTGTTTCCTTCATTGTCCTCCTATCTGTACGATTTAGCCTAGTCTGTCTCAACTTATTCTCAGCTATTAAGCAAAGTCCAAATGTTAAATGCCTCATTAACACTTCTGCCACCAGGAGCAATTGTGCCTACAGTGATTTCCTTAACTTCTCTTGGCCAATTCATATTTTCCTTTTATTATTTTTAATTTATTTAATTTTTTTTGAGAACTAGACTCTGCAGGATTTTCCTCTCTCCCTTTTGCATATTTCCCTTTTCTCTTTTCTCTTCATAAATGTGTATTTCATACTACCAGTAGGCAACCACTTTTTCTTTTGGATTTACAAGCCTTACCAAGACCATGTCCTTTTATTTTAGAATTAAATGTGTCGTGTCATAGTGCCATCGTCTATTAACTGTCTGAATACCACAGACTAGATACTTTATAAAGAAAGTCTCTGGGGGATGGGGAGTTCAGAGGCTGCAACTAACCAGGGCTTCCTTGCTGTTGGGGACTCTTCAGAGCAGAGGCTTCCCATGGAGAGGCAGAGCAGGATGCCTGAGCGCCTCTCTCTCTCTCTCTCTCTCTCTCTCTCTCTCTCTCTCTCTCCTTAAAAGCCACTGAATCCTGTTCTTCTCAAGTGGTGGTCTGAATGTAAAATGGGCCACTTGGGCTCATTTGTTTGAACACTCAATCCCCAGCTGATGGCGCTGTTCCAGAAACTCGTGGAACCTTTAAGAGGTGGAGCCTTGCTGGAAGAAGCGTGCCAGTAGCAGTGTGGATGGGCTTGGAGGTGTTACAGGCTGGCTAAGCATCCTGCTCTTGGGCTGTCCTTGTGTTGTGGGTTCCTACTCTGACCTGCCATGCCTTCCCGTCCTTGATGAAACTTTCCCCCAAAACTATATGGGAGAATTAAAACCTTTTCCTTCTACAAGCCTTTTCTGGTTTGGTATTTTGTCCCAGGAATGAGGATATAACTGATATACCTCCTAAAGTCTCACCTCCAAATTCTAGTCATGTGAATTTTGGAGCAGACCAGAGCTTGGAGCTTAAACAAACAGCATCATTTGCAGCAGCACCAAGTAAAGTGCATGTCTCAGACCTCCATACACCATTGTCTCTAGCCCTTCCGTGCTCTATGCTGCCTGCAACACACTTGACACTGTAAGAGGAAAGCTGGGGTTCCCAGAAAGTTGGGGTTGCCAGCTAATTCCAATTCATCTTAAAACTAAAGAGTACCTGAATTCTTATCATATAAAATTAAAGAATTAAAATTATAGTCCACCAGAGGATAAGGTATAGTGGAAGACTTAATTTAAGAGGAGGAAAGGAGAAGCTACAGGGATCTCCAGCCACTCTTGAGGAGAGGGCACATGGTGGAGGTTTTAGCCACATATGTATAAAGTCTGTGCTGGCCAGCCATGCAAGAGAGAGAAGAGAAGGTATAAGAGGGCTCCCATCATGAGGGGAAAAGGTTCATGTGGGAAAGAACCCTGAGCTCCCTCACCATAGCTACGAGGGCTGTGGTGAGGGGGCCTTACCTAGGCCTGGAGATTCAGATGTCTCTCTGCTGGGCAGCCATGAGGGAAAAAGAGAGCAATCCTTCCTTTCCCAGGTGACTATATCCCTGGGCCAGGTGAGCCAGAGAGACAGCTGGCTGGTCTATCTTGAACCAGTCAGTTTCAGGATTAGGTTTGAGCTCTAGTAAGAGACACCTCCCACTCAAGGGGAGTGGGTCAGGTAAGGCAAGTAATAAGTGCAGCCTGCCTGCAAGCACAAATCCTAGCACGCTTCTGGTTACCTTTGGGCCCCAGTCACCCTAACCTGTAACAACACCACACTGATCTTGTCCGTTTGTCAATTTCTACAACCTTTGCAGTTTCTCAAGACACCAAGGTCTCTATTTCATCGGCATTTATTGAAATTGGCTAATGCAACCCTAAAATAGCATGTGTTTAATAAATATTTTCCTGTTAATCTAAAGAAGCAAGATCTATTTGTGTATGAATTTGTACAAGAAGCCTCAGGAAAAATCAAACTTACTGTTACTAGGACCCGAAGACACAGAGAAAGGTGACTTTAGATACATGGGTGTCAGGTGGGAAACAGGCTGCCCTCGCCCCATAGAGTGGCTAATTTCTTACCTGATCATTCACAGGCAAGTGAGCTACATCTGTGCACAGCTGTGCACTGTCATCTCCAGAGACCATTATTCTTATAACCTAGGGTTCAGTTCCTTGTTTGCAAGGAGGAAGGAAAAATGCATAGCAAGCCACGCCTGCCTCCTTTGTTCTTTGGCCATTGGCTCAGCCCTTTCCACATGACCACACCTTGTTCAAGAAGTCTGGGAAATGTAGTCTCTAGGTGGCAAGCTGGATCCTCAGATAAAATTTCAGGTGGGAGAAGATTCTGTTACTAAAAGAGAAGGAAAGAAGAGAGAGAGAAAAGAAAGAAAAGAATTTAAGAAAGAGAAAAAGAATGAAAGAAAGAAAAAAAGGAAGGAAGGAAGGAAGGAAGGAAGGAAAGAAAGAAAGAAAGAAAGAAAGAAAGAAAGAAGAGAAGGAGGGAGGGATGGGCTTCAGGAGGCTTTAGTAATTTTCTCTGGCTACTGTAACAAATCACTGTAAAACGAGGCTGAAAAGAACAGAAGTCATTCCTTCGTGTTCTGGAGGCTGGGAGTCCAACATTCCAGTGCCGGCAGCTTGAGTGTTCTAATCTGTCTCCTACTTCCACTAGTATCAGCTGTCCTGAGTGTCCTGTGGTTGTGGACGTGTCACTCTGGTTCTGCATCTGTCTGCCACTTTGCTGCTTCCTCTCCAAGTCTCTACCAACCACCCTCCAGCCCCCACATCAACCCCTTCCTCTAACACAGACACCAGCCCTCAGGTTTAAAACCTCTAATCCAACACAACCACGTGTATTTGCTTGTACAAAAAGTATCCTAGACTCCTCAGCTTCAGCAACAGAAGAGTGTTTGTTCAGTACTGAAGGCTGAAGACCAAGTTCTCCTTGGCAGGAGGGTTAGCCTCGTCTAAGGCTTCTTTCTTCTACCTAAAGATGGCTGACATCTCATTGTGTCCCCACTTGATCTCTCCTCTGTGACAGCAAATCCCAATATATCCCGATGCCCAAATTTCCTCTTCAACTAAGGACTCTACTCATATTGGATTAGGACAAACCCTAAGGACCTCATTTGGACTCAGCCATCCCTAAAAAGGCTGTGACACCAAATGCAGTGATATTTTAAACTTTCTTTTGATAGACTCTTGCTATGTAGCCCTGGCTTCCTCAAACCCACAGCTCTCCTGTCTCAGTCTTCTGAGTGCAGAAGTTATAGGCGAACACCACACATGGGTTCAGCTACATTCAGAGGTATTAAGGGTTACCATTTAAACATATGAATTGTGGGGAGATGTGTTTCAGCCACAATATTGTCTTTTGTCTTGCTTACATTTGCAAAGACTGTAATTCTGAGAAAGGACACGTTAACATGCCTGTATCAATAGCTCACTTTGTTGCCAAGTAGTACTCCAAGTTATGCATATACCGCAGTGTTTTTAAGCATCCATGGATCTCTGAACTTCTTGATTGTGATATTTGGATCTGAAAGGTTGCATCCCCAGAGTGTTGTTACTGGGAGGTGGCAGAACCTCAAAGGTGAATCCAGTGGGAGAATTTTTGTTCTTCAAGGCTGTGACATCAAAGGGAACTTTTAAAAATCCAACCCTTCCCTTTCCTATTATTATTATTATTATTATTATTATTATTCTGCTAGCCATGAGGTAAGCACTTCTGATTTGCCATATGGTTCCATATGACAAGTTTCCAAATCTCCATAGCAATGAGGTCAATGAATCCTGGGCTCAAACCACTGAAAGAGAACCCAAGTTCACCTCCTCTCTTCAGAAGCTGCTGACTCAGCTCTCTGTTACCATGCCTGAAAGCTGACGAGCCCATGTTAGGTCACTAATAATGAAGCTGCAAAAAGCCTTCCTAAACAGCCCTGTGCAGCATCTTAGTCCACTCATACCACTGTAACAAAATGCCTTTAGCTGAGCAACTTATAAACAGCAGGGTTTTATTTCTCACAGTTCTGAAAACTGGAAAGTCCAAGGTCAAGTCTTAGTAGATCCAGGGTCTGGGCACAGCCTGCCTTCCCCCCCCTCTGGTTGGTGACAACCCTCCTCATGTGTCCCCCTTCACATGCTATAACGGACAGAGAACTAACCAGGACCGTCTTATAAATCCATTAAGCCCAGTTATGAAGGAATTGCCTCCATTTCCTCATCATCTCACAAATGGCTATACTTCTAAAGACTCTTATTTTGGAGGTCAAAATTTCACCCTGAGAATTTGGGGGTGGGGTGAGGAGCCTCCATGCTGATTCTCTATTAGTTAGACAGTTTAATGTGAAGATTCCCTTTCCCCAGGGTCTTTGCTAGCATTTGTGCTTTCTTGTTTCCTTGAAGATAACCATTCCTTCCATGGGGAGGTAGAATCTCAATGCAGTTTTAATTTTCATTTTCCTGATGGCTAAGCATTCTTTGGCCACCATCTCATGTTTTCACACTCCAATGTTCTTTTCTTTGCTCCAGAAATGTGATCAGGTGTGGCAGAGAGAACAACCCTAAGGAGACCAGGCTTCTCTAAGGCTTCTCCCCTACATTAGGTCCCTACACAGATTCTACTGGGTGGGCTCCAGGCATTGTCACTCTAGAGACAAAATGAATGGCCACATCCTTGGTCCTATTTCGTGACTTCCAGGATATATTGACATGTTAGCTAGGAATTCCCCCACACTCCTAGGACTACACTGTGAAAGAGCCACTCAGATTTTCTGATGACAGGAGACTACATTTCTGCAGATCCAAGAGGGCAAACTAGAAATTCTTCATGTATCATATGTCCTTTTTCAGATAGGTGATTTTAATCTTTCCTAGTCTGAGATTTATATTTTCATTCTTCTAACAGGACCTTTTAGAGAGCAAAAAACTTTAAATTTTATTAAAGTCCAACTTGTACATTTTTTATAGATTATGTTGTGGTTTTGTTATTTGTTAGAAAATAATTGTCTAACCTATAATCATAAAAGTTTTCTTCTATTTTATTCAGGAACATTTTCTACTTAGGTCTTTTGTGTATTTTGAATAAGCTGTCATATGTCTTCTGTTTTCAAACATGTGCATCCCATTGCTGCAACAGTATTGGTAGAATAATATTTTTTGCCACTGAAATGCTTTGTGGTTTATGTAAGCAACCAGGTGTCCTTAGAAGTATAGGTCAATTATTGGACTCAGTTTTATTACACTGACTGACCTGATTCATCATTATACTAGTACTACACTATCATTTATTCTCATTTTAACCGGAATCTTCAAATTGGGTCTCATTGGGCCTCCAATTTTATTCTTATTTTTGAAAATTGTTTTGACAATTTTGTGTCATTTGTTTTCATGTGGATTTTAAAATCAACTTGTCAATTTCTGCTAAGGAAATACTCTGGTATTTGGAGTGGGATTGCTTTGAATCCATGGATTAATTAGGAGGAAACAACATTATAACAGTATCAACTTTCACAACTGATTATATTAGTGTCTCTATTTGCCTAGCTCTCCTTTAATTTATCTCAGTATTACATTGCAGTGCTCTGGATTCATTTCTAAGTATTTAAATTTGCAGAGCCTTCTCTGAATGGTACTGCTTTTTATTCAAGTTCAGATTGTTCATTGATGATATACAGAAATACAGCTGAATGCACACAGTTTTAGTATTGTTAACAGTACTGTGCTCATTAGTTCTAGTAGGTTGTGTTTTGTAGATTTTGGGATATATTCTATAATTGCAGTAATGTAATTTACAAATTACAATTTTGGTTCTTTTCCATCTGGCTACCTTTTATGTCTTCTTTTGCATTATTGCATTGGCAAGGACCTCCAACATGACACGGAATAGAAGTCACGCATTGGGCATTCTTGTCCTGTCTGAGATTTTATAGGAAAAGCATTTAGTCTTTTACCTCTGGGCTGGCACCTGCAGGGTTTTCATAGAACGTATCGGATAGAGGAAGTTCTTCTAATTTGCTAAGAATCCTTTTTAAAAATCAGAAATAGATGTCAGTTTGTCAAATGCTTTTTTTTTTCTTTCTCTGAAGATACTTGCATGCTGGGGTGGCTGGAATGAAATGTCCCTCATAGGCAATACTTGGTCCCTCGCCAGTGGCAATTTGGGGAAGTTGTTGGACATTTGGGAGATGGAGCCTTGCTGGAGGTGGTGTGTTGCTGTTGGCTGGCTGTGGGGTCATACAGCCCAAGCCCTGCTAGGATCCCAGCACTCAGACTACTTCCTTGCTTAGTCTCTGGAGAGGTGAAGCCTGGCTGTGTGTCTGCTTCTGTCATGCTTTCCCCATTATGATGACTCTTGAAACTGTAAAGCAAATTAAATCTTTCCTGGGTGTCTTGTCCCAGAAATGCAAAGGTAATGGCTACCTATGCTTTTCTTATTTAGTCTGTTAATTCTGTGTACCATAATGGCTTTAAAAAATGTTAATCTAACCTTATATTTCTGGGTTAAAACTTGCATGACCCTGTTGTATCCTTTTCATGTGTCACCTGATTCAATTTGTTGGAATCATATTTGGAACTTCTGCACCCTTGTTTATGAAAGATATTAGTATGTCGGGGTTTTTTTTTCAATCTCTCTTTCCAGTTTTGTTGCCAAGGCAACACTGACCATATAAGAGAAATCAGGAATTATGCCTTCCTTTTCAATTCTCTGCAAGAGTTTATGTATAATTGATCTTATTTCTACCTTAAACATTTGGTTAGAATTCATAGGTAAACCATTTGGGCTTACATGTTTTCTTGTGGAAGGGTTTCATGTACGAATTCAATTTCTTTTGAACTCTCTTCTAAGGTTCTTTAGCTGAGATTGTAATAGTATTTAGTGCTGGCCCACTGCCGACAGGGACACACACTGGCTTGCTCCCTGACTTCTAGCAGGGTTTCCAGTCTGTCAGGTCTGGATAGGCAAAGCTCCTGGCTGTGCATGCGTGCTGGACACTGGCACTCCTAGTTCTCTGAATGCTCCTTGTCAGACTCAGGGAGTTTCATCCTAACTTGTGCTGAGCAGCACACTGAGGAATACCCATATTTGTGGAGTTCTGTTCTGAGAATTCTAATTGTAAGGATCTTGTGTTCTCAGCTTCTTGATTCAACTTGCTTCAGGATTCCCCTAAACTTTGCCTGATTACCCTTCTCTGCAACAGGCCTGAAAACTCCCAGAAAGTTAGCTGGGATGTTCTATTGCTTGCCTCACTTTTCCCAGGGATTCCTCTCTTTCCTTGTTTGAGAAGTGGTAGGATTACCATTGTCTTCTTGTGGTTCTTATTTACATGTTTCAAGTAAAAGAATGACAGGATGAACAAAGGACCCACAGCCACAGCCATTCAATCAACACAGGATAAGCCAGTGAGACAGAAACCAACGATTTTCGACACAAAGACCCCTAAGTTCTCAACATTAAAGCAGCCTTAATACTCACCCACCACAACTTAGGGAACTGAGCAGAAGAGCGGCAGAAAGATTGTGAGAGCCGTGGTGGGGGAGACTATCCAGAGGCATGGCACCCCTCAGTAACAACACACTTGGGCCAGGAGGACCGGGCTGAGTACTAGGCTATCCATGGTCCCCTGCCACAAGGACTGATCCAGACAACCCACCGAGGAGGACATCCAGCTGATTGGGGATGGGTAGGGGGGCATTGGGGAACTGGGGATAACAACTCATTGTTTGCCCACTAAATAATGTAACTCATTATATACAATAAAAAGAAAAAGAAAAAATTGCTTTTGAGTCTAGGGGAAATCACAAATCAATCCCCCCTCCAGAGGCAACTGGCTACAAAGGAACATCAGGGCAGAGGGGAGAGCACTCCTAATAATCCCTGGCAAGGATGCTGGGACTAAAGCTCGGAGGACTCTCAGTACAGAAACAGGAAGTCCTATGGCCTTGCAGGGTACAGGCTTCATACAGTGGAGGTGCAATGCCTCTGGAGGGCCAAATTAGAGAAATGATGGGTTTCTGCAGGGCCCTTGGGCTCAAGCCATACAAGCCTGTGATTCTAAGCTAACCATGCTGCTTATTTCCCAACTGTAGAGGCATTTATGGAGACGAAGTGGCCCCTGTTTATTTCAAGTGTCCTGTTGTTTTCCATCAATGCTAATGGGAGGTGAGAAGCCAAATCGTCGAGCATTACCTCCACTGGGAAATTCACTCTCCAGGATCCAAGTGGAAAAATAACAACAGCTTCAAGTTTAGGTGGAACCCACAAGGGTGCAAGTTGAGGCTAATTGGAGGTTGCTTTGGTCTGGTTGTGCGCAGATGTAGCGCTTCCTTGGTTAAGGGGTGTATTCTCACAGTGGCTCATGCTCACCATGAGGTTTTCCACCAGCTAACTTCAAAACCTTTGTGGGAGAAATACAAGCCAAACCCAGTAGTGTGTCAGTGGGTGCTTCCTTACAGCAGAAGTCCCATGACACAGAGGAGATGGATGACAGTGTAGAGATAATACAGCTTCAATGAACCAGTTTCTAGAAGGTCACCGGGAAGTTTACAATTGCTACATATCTGCTCTGTGCTGGGAAATGTGTTAGGTGCTTTACATAAGACAATGCTTTCAACTATCATAGCGAGTACGTATAACAATATGTTTTCAAAGTTATGGAGAGTTAAGTAGAGACTTGGAGAGGCCTTGTGTTTCATTAGGCTCAGTGTGTCAATAGCCAGGTGCCTTCTTGTTTCTGCGAAAGCATGACAGGCCTGAGCAGAAAGCCTGGGTCACATCTAGATATCAGTAGAAAAAAAGGAGTCTATCTACGGGTCCTGGAGCTGTGCTACATTGCCCCAAAGCCTGACTCAGTGCTGTACCTCCTCCAGCAAGGCTTTAACTCCCAAAGGTTCCACAAACTTTCCAAACTGCTACCCGCTGAGAACCAAGTATTCCAAACGCATGCACCTAGGAGGGACATTTCATTCAAATCACCACAAAATCCCGGACCTTTCATCATGCTTCGAGGATGCCTCATCTTTGAATATATCGATACTTACATTCATCTTAGAAGTGGAACTGTCTGGAAAGTAGAAAGCTCTTGGGCTTCCGAGTCAGACATCATGAGGAAGACTGGCTTCACCATGAGCTAGCATCATTCATTTACGGGCTGCAGACCTGCAGCACAGGTTTTGAAGGGATGGGGAAGAGATCTGACCAGACTGTACTTTCACCTGTCAGTCTAGCAACAATGACAGTGGCAAGGCTCCAAATCAACTCTTCCTGACTTCCTGCCACAAGCCCATTCTGCCTCTCAATACAATTTACTGCCATGCTGAGTACCATTAGGTTAGTGAACTCTATTGACTCCAGGGGCCATAGGTGAGAGGGAGTAAAATTGCAGGGTGTGAAATATGATGCCTGAGTTCACATCCCAACTTCACAGCCTGTCTATGAACTCTGTGGTAAATTACTTAGACTCTACCTCCGTTGCCTCATTGATAAAAATTGGGGTGATAATAAGTACTCACCTTATAGGACTTCGATGAGAGGTGAGTGTAGCATTTAGATGAACGTTTACTCTGTGGAAAGTACAAATTATTATTATTATTATTATTATTATTATTCTGCTTTCCCTCCTTTTATACCAAGAAAAACTTCCTTGAGACTAATGGGGATTGTTTATACTTTCC
The DNA here is from genome assembly GCA_004024765.1 of Zapus hudsonius. Lineage (NCBI taxonomy): Eukaryota > Metazoa > Chordata > Mammalia > Rodentia > Dipodidae > Zapus > Zapus hudsonius. The sequence goes on along the minus strand of PVHP010003196.1, from coordinate 61,340 downwards.
TTTGGAAAGTTGTTGCATATCAAATCAATGCCATTTCTCTTACGAGCTAGCTTCCTCCCAAATTAGGATAAGTGACCCCAGAAACCAGGATCGGTTCACTAATTGGTGACTATATTGCTATGTATTGAGTGTTCTTTGTCTGAAATGCTTGGGACTAAAAAGGTTTCCCATTTAAAAGGTCTTTGGATTTAGGGAATGTCGCATAGACTTTGCCAGCTGATCATCACTAAGGCAAAAATCCAAAATGCAAAATGGTCTAAAATTCAAAATGTTCTAATCATTGCTCTAGTTGGGGTTTTGAATATCCCCCCAAGGCTTGATACCCCGTGTGATGCTACTGGGAGATAGTGGACTCATTAGATGTCTGGGGTCTAGTGATGGAATTTAGATCTGTGTAGTCAGCCCTTTCTTGCTTTGTCTTTTACTTCCTGGTGCCGCAGGCTCCTATCACCATGTAGGGCCTCTGCACAGTCCCAAAACAACACAGAAAGCTGATCTCGAACAAGAAACTCCAAAGCTGAGAGGCGATGTGAACCTTCTCCCTTCACCAGTTGGTTTTCTCAGGAATTAGTCACTGTAACATGAAGGCGACTAACAAAGCATGATGTATTGGAACACCTGAGCTTTTCAGATTTTCAGACTTAGGATGTTCTGACTGTGTTGGAAATTGGGAAATCACAGTGTTTCTCTTCCAAATACATTATGACACTACCCTTTCTACTCTCTAATTCCATCCTATCATAGTGGCCTTTATGTTACAAACACATGGAACAGAGTGTGTGAAAACTACCTAAACTTTCCAAGATGGACTTCCTTATCTTTTCAGGCAAATATAAATTCACCCTTCCTTAGGCTTTTGTGACTGTAAGATGTGCTACTGCTTGTAACAGACAATACACTGGCTATCATCACAAGTGCTTAATAAATATGAAGCATGCATAATGGTCACGGTTATTGACTTTGGAGTCAATAGATCTGAATATAAGTTCCTCTTCCACTTACTAAAGTTGTAGATTATGTTGTTAAAGTTACCTGATTTTTCTAAAGCTCAGCCCATCTTCTCACTCTGTACAGTAAAGATTGCTTTACTTATCTTTCTGGGCTGTTGGAAGAATTAAATAAATAATGCTTTTAAAGCACTCAGCACAATGCCTGGAAAGCACTGCCCATAAACAACAGATACAAACAGACTTATAATTACTTCCCCCATTATTCTTTCATCACCTGTTCTCCACTGGAGCAAATATATGCTTAAGAAGTACTTCAAAGTTCTAGACACGCAAGCCATTTCACCGCACTGAAATAAGGGATCTCCTAAAAAGTTCATCCTTTTCTCTGATACCCATGCTCATTCAGTACTCTACCACTGAACTATGCAGACAACTTCAATCAGTCAAAGTGAACTGTTGGGCATATGTAGGGATTGCCACAACAAAATCTTTGGTATGATTCATTTCATATGGTCTCAGAAAGAGAGACAAAGTGACAGAGACACAGAGAGAGATCACTATTACAGGACATTAATAATTGAACCTATATTTTAATTAGAACAATGCTAAGCTCAGATCGTGGATGATCACGAGCAAGATTGAGGAGAAAGATGAGGGTGATCTGCTGATGACAGTCTTATACTGATGTTTGCGGTCCACATCTTGCTAATTGACCCTAGTGAGCAGAGGACCCTGGTGTTGGTGTGATGCGTGTCTCTCCTGGATTACCTTCAGCACACACGAAGGAGGTGCAGGGCTCAGAGCAGTTGCAGGATGACTCCACTCTAAAGAAGGGTTCCCAAGGCCAGCAGACCTCTTCCTCCTTTTGTTCTGAAATATCAACTCTTGAGACCATATAAACACAGGCAGGTATAAACACTGGATAGTATCTTTACTCTCTTAATTTTCCCAAGGAGGAAGTGGTGACCCAGAAAGATGAAGTGAAATATCTAAACTCTCATCCTTGACTAATGGTGAGGAGGGAGCAGATTACAAGTCCTAAGGTCACAATTTATATCATTACTTTGTTAGACTCCCAACATGTAATGCATCACTACAAGTTCAAATTGTTTGAGTAGGTTAAATGTCATGCCACGCATCACATAGCCTTTCAGTGGTTGATCTGAGAGTGAGATCCAGTTCTTCTGACCCCCATTGTGCTATTCCCAGTATATAATAGGAATATGAAAATCCTCCCTTTACAATTTAGCCATTGAACGTTATGAAACATTATCTTCTGCCATTCACATCATCCAGTGGTGTTTTAGGCTTGTTTGCCATGACAACCATCAACATATTTAGCTCCTCAATACATGGTTGGAACAGCAACTACAGTTCTGCTATTGTTCCTGGCGGTGGAAAGTGCAGAGCCAAGGACTAGGTACCACTGATCCTCTGTTCTCATCAATGGGGTCACACAGATGCTAGGCCAGCTTGCTCCATGAGAGCTTCACTGTACAGATTGGCCCAAGGATCTCATGTTAAACATACAGCAAATCAAAGCAAGAGATACTCTCTCCCCATCATCCACTGCCTCCTTTCTTTTATCTTTTCCTCTTTCTCTTTTATCCACACAAAGGATAACAGAATTATCAAGTCCATGTTGTCTATGTAACCAAGCAGATAAATTTGAGTTATGATTTCTCAAATGTGCAAGCATGGGCATTTTTAGAAATAGAAATAAATAAAAGTTGTTTGCTTCTTGTCCAACACAACTCCTTTATCTCCTCTCTCTTAATATTGCTGGCAAAGAGGTGTGTGTGTGTGTGTGTGTGTGTGTGTGTGTGTGTGAGAGAGAGAGAGAGAGAGAGAGAGAGAGAGAGAGAGAGAGAAGGGAGTTAGGAGAAGGATGGAGGGAGAGGAGAATATTGGGTATATCTGCTGAAGACACCTGGAGTTTGAATGTGCTCTGTCTTCCTGGACCCTGAGGAGGCTGAGCTCAGCAGGGGATGGAAAAGAAGTCTGACTGGTGGCAGCAGGTAGCAAGAAAGCCCAAGGACCAAAGCAATTTCTTAGAACCAAATAAAGAATTCATGGTCATGTGATGTTTTAGAATAATTTCCCAGTTTGACAGTACTTATCCGTCAGTGTATTATTTACAAAGGTCATTTAGAACAAGTCTGAGGAGGGGGAGACTCTACTTCTACATCATGGATTATAAACCAATAATGTAATTGTACCAAGTGGATGTGTGTGTGTGTGTGTGTGTGTGTGTGTGTGTGTGTGTGTGTGTGTGTTAGGTGGAGTGCAGGTATTTGGGTTGTGGCTTTGTTTCCCTTTCCAGATGTTGTGCCAGCTGCAGGGTACTATGGACTTCACCTTCTGTACTCATCTGGTACATAGCTGGAAGCTTCTCTCTTTGGCTGCCCATCTGGCTCCTGGCACCAGCATGTAAAATTATTATTATTTTTCCAAATGAAAGCTTTTGAATCACAGCTGTTAATTGCCAGATGATTATTAAAAATACATATTGCCTACTGAGGTTTGAGAAGCTGACTCACGTGTGGTATCTGGCCCCACTCTCAGGTCTCTCAGCATCAAACCTTGTACATCTTTTTTTTAAGAACAAAATGCAGTTTTACTGTATGTGCAGTACATGCAGACTACAATGGTAGCGAAGACTCACCAGTACATTGCTTAAATACATCAAGAGTGGTCCTTGTGGACAGCATGCTCTAGAATCTTGAGCCCAATGCTACCCTCAGATTACATCCTTTTGGGAGCCTTTCCAACATCCATCTGATGGGGCTGACTAGAACTGTATACCAATGATTGCCCAAGAAAACCAGGAAATGGCCCAGCAGAAGGGCGCTAATAAATTATAGATCTCAGCTTCATGCAGAGCTGTTGGACGTCAACAGAGGGACAGATGGAGGCTGCATAAGCAGCACAGCCCAGGGGTGGTCAGAGCAGCAAGGAGAGGCGGATTCTTTGCATGACAGGGGAAATGCCTGGAATTATGTCTGGGCGAGGAAATAAGTGGGCTTGGAGCTTGGGCTGCATGCAATTGGTGAGGTATGGGTTTTCTCTATCTGTCTCTGAGATCCTAAGTCCAGGGGACAGCATGATCTGCCCTGCAATCAAGGAGTGCCCTGTCCTCTCTTCATTCTCTGCCGCATGCTAGGCATAGTGGGGACGACTGACCTCAACGGTTGGGTGCCTATTCATGGAGTCCATGAGCTAGCTGGTGACAAAGGCTCAATGTATATGCTAGCTCACAAGCCAAAGAAGACAGCCAGTGGGTGATAGCCACGTACTCTTCTGGCAATATTGCATATCCAGCATGATGTGTGCCAAACACGGACATCAATGACCAGCATGGGAAGCAATAACTTTGCTCTTATTGGCTTATATTCTAGAGAACAAGATAAACAGCAGCATATCTGAAGACTTGAAATTTGAGTGATATTATATGCATATAAATAGAGAAAAAGGCACCAGAAAACAGGGAATGAAAATATCTTGGTGGAGGTAAGCCTGGTGGATGATCAGGGAAGGCTTTGGAGAGTGAACTGAAGGAGTGGCCCAGGCAGAGGAAGCACCCTCCAACAAAGACGATGAGGCAGAAGCAAGCCTGGCACATTCTAGAAGCACTAAGGAAGCCACCATGTGTGGAGTAGCAAGCAGCAAGGGCAGTGCAAGACCAGGGAGACTACTGTTGGAGAGCAGAGAGGGCTTCAAGGTTGGTGGAAATCCCTCTTTTGGTTTTTCAAGGTAGGGTCTCACGGTAGCCCCAGCTCACCTGGAGTTTACTTTGTAGTTTCAGGCTGTCCTCAAACTCACAGCGATCCTACCTCTTCCTTTCCAGTGCTGGGATTAAAGGTGTAAGCCACTACACCAGGCTATGTTGGGATTTTTTTATTTTTATTGTTTGACACAGGGTCTCATTAAGTTGTGCAGTATGAACTTGAACTTACTCTGTAGCCAAATTGATCTTGAGCTTGTGATCTCCTGCGGAGATTACAGGCCTGTGCCACCAGATCTGGATAATACTCTCTCTCTCTCTCTCTCTCTCTCTCTCTCTCTATCATCTATTGTCTATCTATCTATCTATCTATCTATCTATCTATCTATCTATCTATCTATCTATCTATCTATCTACCTATCTATCTATCTAATTGATGATGGAAGAGAGAAAGAGAAAGAAAATGGGTGTGCCAGGGGCCCTTGCTACTGCAAAGTCCAGATGCATGTGACACTTTGTGCATCTGGCTGTACATGGTGTTGCAATGAGCTCCTCATTACTGGAACAAACATCCAACCAGATTTACATTGCTAGACAAACACAAAAGCAGCCTATAGGAGGAAAGGGTTTATTTCAGGCTTACAATTTTCAGAGGAACACCATTAATGGTGAAAGAAGCTGGCTCATTCTATAGATCAAAGCAGAGAGACATCACCAAACAGCCAGCAAACACGAACACCAGCAAGCACGAACTGCCAGAGATTCTACTGCTCTCCACATGCCTTAGGGCTAGACTCAAAGATCTGCCCTCTGCCCCACCACCACCACACTACCACATACCTTTTCCCTAGTAGGGTTCTGCCCACTGGAAACTCAAGATTCAAGCCTGAGTCTATGGAGCCATATATTTAAACCACTACACATGGGAAGTGAGGAATAGAACACGGATCAATAGGCTTTGCAAGCAAACACCTGTGATGGCTGAGCCATCTCCCTCCCCTTGTTTTGTTTTATGTTAGAAGTAAGAAAAGAATCAACTAGGTAGTCTTGAGCTGAAGGAAAACAGGATCCAGATGCCACCATAGGAGGATGCTTCTGGTCTCTGTGATGTGACAGAACCCATGCAGAGAAGTGGAGAGGCACATTTCCAGCTCACCCCTACACCCTGTGAGCTTGGGAAGGACTGGAGAACCTGGCACAGTAAGTTTCAGCTGCTGCTCCAGTGCTGATCTCGAAGGCCACAGTGTTAAGGATGCTGTGATTACACATCTGTTCAGGGTGTCTAAGAATCAACCTAGTTATCCAGAGATGGATGAATGGAGAAATGTGCTCATATAAACAATGAAATGTCATTTATCCATTGAAAGAGAGCAAGGATCAGACACAGAAAGATAAATACAGGTTTGCATGGGTAGCTTTTTAGAGGCGAAAAAGCTAATCTCAAAATAGCTGAGTCTAGAGGAGTGGTTCCTAGATCCTGGAAAGGGCATGAGGGAGGGAGTCATGGAGAAATAGTGGCTAAGGGGCCCAGGAATTGCAGCTAGCTAGGAAGCCTCACTTCCAGTGTTCTCTACAGCATAACAAAGCAACTATGTTTGCCAGTAATTCATTATTATTGCAACATTGCCAATAGGACAAAGAAGCAATATTTATCTGAAATGATGAAGGTAGCAATTATACCTATCGTATTTTTTAGTGTTGTACACATGTATTGAAATGTCATACTGTTCCTCAGAGATATGCACATTATTGTGTATCAATTAAGAATTAAACCCAGGGCTGGAGAGATGGCTCAGCAGTTGAGGTATTTGCCTGCAAAGCCTAGTGACCTGGGTTCAATTCCCTAGTATCCATGTAAAACCAGATGCACAAAGTGGCACACGTATCTAGAGTTTGTTTGCAATCATTAGAGGCCCAGGCACACCCACTCTCATTCTCTCTCGCTCTTGTCCTCTCTCTCTCTCTCTCTCTCTCTCTCTCTCTCTCTCTCTCTCTCTCTCTCTCTCTGTAAATAAAATAAAAGAACAAAACCCATCTTTAAGGAAGAACTGTTCTAACAGAAATAAAAGAAAGTGGTGGGGAATAAGGTGCCAAAGACTCCTTCCTAGAACAGGAGATTTGATTTCAGTCCTGAAGAACAGAAAGAATTTTACACAGGAAAAGTTAGAGTCATACATGAAGAAGGGAATTCCACGAGCAAGGCACAGTGGTATTGTGTTTTCTTTCCTATTCTACCTGCTGCTGACAAATGTAGTGTAGTTTCAGAACAATGTAATAGGTAACACATGTAAAACATTTATTTACAATTTTCTATCGGAAGATGTTTCTAGAGACATTATTCTATTTTTCCTGGTAAGTTCTAGCCTTCATAATAGATCTTTCAATTTCACCTTTTTGTATTGTGTTTGAAGAAAAGGAAGGTCTCCCATATCACTGTCTACTCTGACCTCCCTGCAGCTCATCCATTTCCTCTTCTTTCTGGCACTCCTCTTCTTGTTAGAGTCTGTGGCTTCCTCTGTCTTTTTAGGGCACCAGTTCTTTCCTGGGTGCCTAACTCAAGGCTTAGGGTGTTTTATTTCCCTGCAGGCTTGTTGGGGCCAAAACATAGCAGAGAACAGAAAGTAACTAAAAGTTAAGATAATTAGAGGGGAATAGGACCAACACACATTTGTCTATACTTTGAAGTTTCTACCTATTAAAAATAAATAAATAAACAAACAAATTAGCTACAACACAGCCCTAAATTCTTTTTTTTTATTGTCCATAATGAGTTACATTATTTAATGGGAACAATGAGTCGTTATCCCCAGATCCCCAATGTCCCTCTTCCCCATCCCCAATCAGCTGGATATCCTCCTCCATGGGCAGTCTGGATCAGTCCTTGGGGCAGGGGACCATGGATAGCCTAGTATTCAGCCCGGTTCTGCCGGCCCTAGTATGTTGTTACTGGGGGAGGGGGCATGCCTCTGGATATTCTCCCCCACCACGGCTCTCACAATCTTTCCACCCCCTCTTCCGCTCAGTTCCGGAGTCATGGTGGGTGAGTATTAAGGCTGCTTTATTGTTAATAATTTAGGGGTCTCTGTACTTCTGCTTTAGGTTGTGTTGAAAATCATTGGTGTCTGTCTCACTGGCTTATCCTGTGTTGGCTGATTGGCTGTGGCTCTGGGTCACTTGTTCACCCCATCATTCTCTGCGGGGTTCCATATGGATCCTCCATTCTATGTCTGGGATGGCTCATCTCTTGTCAGGATGTGAGCTATTGGCCTGTCATTTGTTGGTAGGGTTGGATGGGCCACAGCTTTCTCGCTGCTTTCTGAAAGATATAAACACAATCTCCTTCGGAGAGTGAGTGAGATCAGTATAGGTTAACGGAGATACACATTTCTGAATTAGCTAGATTCTATTTTTATTAACCTCTCGTCAATCGCTCGCTTAGTGCATCTCTCCTTAGGGGCCCAAGAGTCCCACACCCAGTGCATGTCGCCCTAAGTCTCCAGTTCCAGTTAAGGGTTCCCCCTCACTGAGTGGATTATTTGGCCAAATTTAAAAGCTGTTGATTGCCTCTCCCAGGCTTTGGCGCCTCCATTGCACAAGTGCTCCTTTCTTGGTTCGCTGTTCTCTCCCAGTAGGAAATGCGGTCAGCCTACTCATGGCAGCAGACTGTGTTTCTTGCCGGTGATCTCTGTTTGCTCCAGCTGTCGTTGACCAGCTTCCCCTGGAAACTTATGGAGTGCCTTCCAGCACTGCACTAACTACCATCTGGGTGCTGGTTACCATTCAAACTAGCTGTAACACAGTCCTAAATTCTTCAGCCTCATCTGACTCTTGAAATTTAGAAATGACTCTTTAACTATATTTTCCCAAGTCTCAGTCTCAGTCTCAGGCCTTATAGCAGATGAATTTCTCTCTCTCCTACTAAGCTTATAGTATGAGAGCACATTCCCCACCATGCTGCTGCAGCCTGGAAGATCCTTCCAGAATTCCTCTTTCACCATTCCTGGGAGCCTCTCCCTCCAGTCTTTATCCTTGCATTTTACTAACCCCAGGGCTTAAGGAAAGCAGAATTCCCTTAGGAAAACAAAGCTATATTCCCGTAGAGATACCTGCTTTCCAAAGCAGCCAGTTGATACAGGGATACTTGTCTATTACACATTACACTTGAGGTAGCTAGGTTAAATATATTAAAAATATATCTTTAAAAGGAGGGGGAGCTGAAATAAAAGAAGGAAAATCAGGTGAAGCCAGCCCACCAAACAGATGGCTTTATGCTCCAACAGCTGCAAGCAGACAACTACGAATTTGGCTTTCCTTTGACTTTATCAAAAAGAAGGTAGCAAACTATGGTGGGGGCTGTTTGTGAGCTCCTATGATCAGCTTACCACAGCAGAAGGCGGAATTGCTAATTAGGTAGTTAGAGGGGCCGCTTACAAACATGTGGGGGTGTTAAGAAAGAAAACAGTCACACATGTAGGTTTTTTTGTTTTCAGAAAGACAGATTTTAGACATTATCTAAGGACCACGATTCCTCAAAAATCTGCATGGATTATAGAATGGGGCTGAGGCTCATGAAAATTTCAAGTGAACACTGTCTATCTTCCTTGATGAACTCATAGGCAAAACTTGGCTTCCAGGAAAACACTTCCCCACCTTTCTCAACGCTGAAAGTGCCAGTGATGAAAGTCTTCTGATGGAATATAGCACTGGTCATTCCGTACATCTGGGCTGGAGGTTTTATATACTTGTTTACTAGTTGAGAAATAAGCTCCATTAGGGGAGGGGCCAGAACTGAACCTTTTTTTTTTATCTCCATTTTCCAAAATTAGATATATTGATTGAGCAAATATTATGCTTATATCCCCATTTCCCTCTTCTCTGTCCCCAATCCACTGGGTATCCTCCTTTGTGGGCACACTGGATCAATCTGTGTGGCAAGGGGTTATGGATAGTACAGGAGGCATCAAGGTTGCCCCCCTCCTTATGTGTTGTAGCTGAGGGGGGGGGGTAATATCTCTGGATATTCTCTCCCATCATGGCTCTTGCAATCTTTCTGCTTATTCTTCCACTCAGTTCCCTGAGTAATGGAGGGTAAGTTTTAAGTCTGTTTTATTGTTGCTGTTGTGAACTTAAGAGTCTCTGTGCTTCTACTTGAAGTTGTGTTGGAAGTCGTTGGTGTCTCTTTCTGACTTATCCTGGGTTGACAGATTGGCTGTGGTTATAGGTCTCTTTCTTTTTCTAAAAAATATTTTATTTATTCATTTTCAAGCAGAGAGAGAGAGAGAGAGAGAGAGAGAGAGAGAGAGAGAGAGAGAGAGAGAGAGAGAGAGAACCAGGGCTACCACCTTGTGGGTCTGGCTTATGTGGGTCCTGGGGAATTGAATCCAGGGCCTTAGGCACTGGAAGCAAGTGCCTTAACCGCTGAGCCATCTATCCAGCCCTATAGGTCTCTTTCTTGCACCACCACTCTCTCAAGTGTTTCACCTGGGGCCTGCACAATAGGCCTGGGGTGGTTCATCTCTTGCTGGGATATCAGCCTTTGGCCTGCACTTCATTGGTGGAGTTAGAATGACGACAGCTCTCTCACTGCCTTCTGAAAAATACAAACAGAATCTCCATCAGAGAGTGATATCAGTCTAGGTTAAAGAATAGTCTCAAAATTTATTTGGAAGGGCAAAAGGCCTCAGATAGCCAAATCTACTCTAAATAACAAAACTTCCTCAGGCGGTATCACCACTCCAGATCTAAAGACATATTACAAAGCCATAGTAACTAAAACAGCATGGTACTGGCATAAAAACAGGCAGACAGACCATTGGAACAGAATTGAAGACCCTGCTCTTAGTTTGAGTAACTATAGTTACTTGATCATTAACAAAGGTGCCAATAATGCTGGCTGGCATAAAGATAGCATCTTCAACAAATGGTGCTAGACAAATTAGGTAAACACGTGTAAAAAAATGAAAATACACCCATGTCTTTCACCATGCACAAAAACAACTCCAAATGGACCTCAACATAAGACCTGAAAACCCTGGAAGAAAAGATAGGAGGAACTCTCCATGGAACAGGAGTGGGGAAAAACTTCCTGAGCAAATCCCCAGTAGCCCAAGAAGTACAGCAATCACTTAACCAATGGGACCTTATCAAGCTTAAAAGACAAACATACCATACTCAGAGCCATAGGCCACCATCAAACTGGGAGGTGATTTTTGCCAGCTATAACACAGACAGAGGTCTAATATCTAGAACTTACAAAGAACTCAAAAAAAAAAAAAAAAAACCAACAACAAAAACCAAACAGTCCCCTCACAAAATGGGACATTGATCTCAACAGAGAATTCACAGAGGAGGACAAACAAATGGCCTATTCTCACTTAAGAAAGTGCTCTTCATCCTTAATCATCAGGGAAATGCAAATCAAGACTGCAACGAGATTCCACCTCATGTAGTGAGGGAGATTAAATCAGTTAATACATGTAAAGGATGTCAGTGTCACTACGGCCAAGTTCATGGGTCTAGAGATAGACCAAGGTCAAGGGAAGGGAATTAGAAAAAAAATATTTATTGAGGTATCTACTCTAGTCAGACAAGAAACATAGATCTTAGCCATGGCAATTCAGGAGGCCACTCACTGAAGCAAAAAAGGGGGTGTGGTAACAAATACAGGAAGAGTTCCTGCCAAAAGATTCCATCCAGGCCCTTCTTGCACAAAGGAATTTAAGCTTGCAGAGAGTGTCTGGTGCTGACAACACCTTGTCTGAGTGTCTGAGTGTCTGAGTGTCTGAGTTTAGTTCTTGGCAGCTCACTAGGCAGTTTTGATTATTAGAGAAAGGCAGAGTTTCTGGGGTTGGCCTTTATTTACATTTCTCTGTGTTTTTAATTCCAGGGCTGTGTGCAAGCCCTGAGTCTCTATAATATCCTTACTGAGTTTTGCTGTGAAAGCACAAAGTAGGGATGATTCCTGTGGGGTTCCTTTCCAGCTTAGGAAGGTTTCATTATCCTTTCAGTTGGTCCCAGTCTGTCTGTAAAGATCACCTGTCGTAGTCAGACACACGCCGCTGGGATGAATCTCCAAACCAGGTATGATTTGGGGAGGAAAGTATTTATTGAACAGATCCAGGGGAAGTTAAGGAAAGGCTGGCCCCTTTCATAGAAGCAAGCAGAGAGAGAGAGAACCCACCACCAGAAGCAAGCAAGCACACTGTGTCACACTATAATTTACAAAATGCAGAACTGGGTTCCTGCTCTTCTTTTGCATATCTATCCCTAGTATTTTGCATCCAAATTAGAAAGGGTCAGTCCCCAGGAGGCTAGGCCAAAGTGACACTTCCTCCAGCCAGAAGCCTGGAGACAATAATTTTAATAAACCCTTAATTCTTTTGGGAGATATTATTCAAACTACCACATCACCCAAAATGACCTTAATGTCTAATATGTAATAGCTGTTAGGGCCATTAACACATCATTAGCTAGTGAATCCACATAGTGGATTCTTTGAACTCAAACCCAAGTTCCCAAGATGACTGACAGTATGTTGCTAACAAAACAGAATACTGAAAAAGAATTAAGTGATCCTGAACAACAACAACAAAAAAAGCAGAATTTCAAGTTATATTATAGAGCTATAGTAACCAAAATAGCATGGTACTGGCATAGAAACAGACACATAGTCCAAAGGAATAGAATAGGGGACAGGGAAGAGGGAAATTGGGACACCAACACATTATTTGCTCATTCGGTGTATGTAAATATGGATAATAAAGATATAATTTATTTTAAAAAAGAAATAATTTCAGGCAGCCACACCCATCTGACTGTCATCAAAGGTGGCAGACATAGGTTGGAGGAAAGGTAGCCTCTTCAACAAATGGTGCTTGGGAGGCAGACCATCCACATGTAGACAAATGAAAGTAGATCCTCTTTCTCATCCAATATGAAAATCAATTGAAAAAATGGACTGAAGACCTTAATGTGAGACTTGGTCCCTTGAACCCAGCAGATGAAACACAGGGGAAGCATTTCAAGATACAGGCAGAGGCAAGGATGTTCTGGAAAAGACTGATAGTCCAGGAAATATCAAAAATTGACAAATGAATTTCATATAATTGAAAAGCTCTGAACAGCAAAAGGTACAACCAACAAAGGGAGTAAAAGGCCCACAGAATGGGAGAATTCTTTGCCAGCCATTCACAAAAAGTGGGCAAGTGAATTGATTAGGTTGTTTTCATATGATGAAGTAAAGGGCCATTAAATACATGAGAAAATGTTTAATGTATTTAGCTATAAGGAAAAGACAAACCAAAGGTACAGTGATAACAGTCAGAATGCTGCTGTAAAAAAAAGTAAATGTTGGTGAGGACATGAGAAGAGGATCCCTTACTCACTGCCAGTGAGATTGTAAATTATTCCAGGAATACAGATGAAATCAGTATGGAAGTGCCTCAGTAAGATGATAACAGTAATACCCCATGACCTAGAAATACCACTTTTGGGGATATACCAGCATGGATTCAAGTCAGCATATTACAGAGATACTTGCACATGTATGTTTATTAGAACACTTGGTGATAGCCAAAATATGGAATCATCCTAGATGCCCATTAACTGATGAATGAATAAAGAAAATGAGTTACATATACAAAATGGAGCCTTACTGAGCTATAAAGAAGACCTTGACAGAAGCTATATGTTAGGAGAGATTTATTTTGGTTCATGGTCTCAGGGGATTTCAGTCTATCATAAGAGGAAACACAAGGTGGAGCAACTCTGTCCCTGGTGGCAGGGGCATCTTGCTGAGACTTTTCACATGGTAAGGGTCCAGGAAGCAGAGAACATAGGATCCAAGGACTAAGGTTCAGAGACCCACCCCTAGGGACTTACTTCCCCTGGCCAGGCCCCACCTCCTGAAGATTCCACACCATCCCAGAATAGCTCCACCAGCTGGGGAAAAAGAATTCAAAAATAGAGCCTGAGTGATTTCAGATTCAAGCCATAACTGGGACTGTCTGGGAAAAGAAAGGGAAGGGGGAAGAGGACAATCAAGGAAAAAGATCAAACGTGAGCAAAACACATGATATGTGACAATGTCATCATGAAACTAATCATTGTGCACTATGAATATCCACTAATGAACAAACCTACACGAGGCAGGGAAAGCACGTTCATAGAATTGATCTTATCTACACAGGAAAATTCTACAGAAAGAAGACAAAGAAACTGACTATCCTGGAAATCTGAGACAGTAAGCCAGGTAACTTGGGATCTATGTGAGAGGAAGCTTGATTCTGTCTGCTCTTCAGTACTGAGCTTTATGAATTTTGTATCCTCAATACCCATAGGGATTTTGCTTATTTTTAAAATTAAATTTATTGATAAAAGGAGATGTTATGTAAAAACAAGTTAATTTCCATACCATAGATTGGTTTGCAACTTATGTACAGTTCACACACTAAAAGAACTCTTCTTCAAAATGTACAATATTGTGCTCTATAGTTCAGTCACAAGTCGTACAATCACTACCATGGCTACCAGACCATTTTTCATCACTGTAGAAAGGAACCCTGTACCTACCAGCAGTCATTTCTCTCCTGAGGAGCATTCAGCTATATTGAGTCTCTGTCCCAGTCTGTAAACTCCAAACGTGGAGCCATTGAACATATGGTTATTGGGTTTCTTCATTAGCATGATGTTGTCAAGATTTATCCATATTAAAGCATAATGTGATGCTTTGCTTCATTTTGTGAATAAATAATCCAATCTATGTATATACCATGTGTTGTTTATTCATTCATCAATTAGTAGAAACTTGGGATATTTCCACTTAAAAATTTTTTTTAAAAATTTTATTTATTTATTTGAGGGAGGGAGGGAGAGAGAGAGAGAGAGAAGGCACCAGGACCTCCAGCCACTACAGATAAACTCTAGACGCATGTGCCACACTGTGCATCTGGCTTTACATGGGTGCTGGGGAATTGAACCCAGGTTCTGTTGCTTTACAGGCAGGCATCTTAACCTTTGAGCTATCTCTGTAGCCCATTTCTACTTTTTGATTGCCATGAAGAGTGCTGCTGCAAACATTCATAAATGGGATTTTCTTGACATATATTTTAACCTTTCTTGATCATATACTCAGAAATGGAATTGCTGGGCCATTTCTTAATTTTATGTTTAACATTTTGAAGAACTGTCACCTGCCTTCCAAAGTGACATCACCATTTATGTAGAAGTGGCTCTATCGTCTTACCAACACTCATTTGTGCTTGTCATTTTGATTATAGCCAGCCTTCACATCCTAATATATATATATAATATAATATAATAATATATATATATTACCATTTCCATAAAGAGGCTAAGCCTTGTTTCCTGTGTTTGTTGGCTATTTTAAGGCCTTGAGGTTTTAGCATGTTTTGTCTGAGGTTGAAATAGTTGGCCTGAATGCAGATTTCCAGGTAGAAACAAGCCTTATAAAGATACAGACATATGCTTGAGCAAATAAGTTGATAGTTTTGTAATAGTAAACATGCAAGAAGTGGCTGACACCATCAATAGAAAGCAATTTCTAGTTGGAAGAGTGAAAACACCTGGATTGTACTTAAGGACCAAGAAGAGAGAAGAGAGAAGATGAGGAATGACTATGGACACCTCTTTGATGAAAATTCAGACTCTAGGAATTCTATCAGGATCAGCAAGGTGCCTGAGGTCAATTTCTCTCTGACATAAAGCCGTCCATTTCCAGTTTGAGAGCAGACAGACAGATCTCAGTAGGCTTTGAAGTCAATATAATCACAGAGCACTTCCACCTGGGGCTTCAGCGCCTCAGCTCTGCTTCCACTGTTTTCTCATCTCCGACATCTGACCACTCAGGAAAGACAACTCTTCCTCCTTACACTGTCTCAAGCCAGGAAGAAACTGAGTGGAGTGAACCAGCCTGCAGGTTCTAAAACTCTATGGGGCCCGTGTCCTCTCTTCTGCAGTGGGCTCTCCCCGTGGTCCATCAGGTCCAAACTCTTGACCCTGAGTTTGCTCTGCTTCAGGGATTCAGAAGGAAAGTCACAAGCCTCGTGAATCTTTCTCTTTATGTTCACCTGCTTTCTTAAAATATGTACATCAGTTCCCCTTTCATCTTGCTCAGAATACCTCATTTAGTCTCATCAGGTAGGTCAGCACTTATGTTTGATGCTGATCTTCCATTCGAGAGTGAGATCAAAGTTTTTCCTTGTCTATAATGTTATTTAATCAACTCCAAATTCCTCCAGAAAAGGCCTTTAACTGCTCCTGTTTATCTCCCTAATTTCAGTTCATTTTGTGAAGCTTCAAACACAACTGACCCTGATCCAGGTCCACTAATGGAAAATTAAGGTCACTGCTGGGGCGCCAATCATCACCTTTTCAGACCTCCACACAGCCCTGTCTGCGTATGCCAATCTTTGCCATTTCCTCCTTGATTTAGCGGAAACCATCTGAGCGGAATTGACCCTGAATACTGTCTGAAAAGCTTCTTTGAAGTAATTCACCAACTGTAGACGACAGCTAGCTGGCTGCTCCCAGTGACAGTACAACAAAATCCATTTACAGAGCAAAGGGCCTGCCCAACCCAGCCTCAAAAAATTCCTCTTCTTAAAACAATCCATCATGGGCTCACCATGCTGGTTGTGTTGGCACCTGCCCTGTGCCTTGGCCATGCCTGGGAAGGCCTCTGCCTCCCCTTGTGAGTATGCTTGTTCATTCCCTGACCTCCTGGGCTTGACATAGTATAGTAGTTAGGAATAGCCCCATGATTTCTAATTAGCTGTCTGGCCATTTCTTACTGGGGTGTCTTGACTGTATGTAAGGTAAACCCAATGGGCCTCCATTTGCTCATCTGTAGAGAGAAGATAAAGGACCCTTTCATGGGGCTGTCATGAGAATTAATGAGATAAGCTATAGCATAGGAAGTACTAAGCCCATCTAGCATTGTACTACTTCTTAACCCACTCTGTTATTTAGCCGCCCAATTGTCCAAGCTGAAAACACCAGAGCCTTGTAAATATCCAATTCTTTCTTCATTCCTGAACTTTGCCCTCATTGGTCCTTTTCCTGGTCTTTGCATCATAGGAAATATCCATGATTTATCTCCTTCTGTCCATTCCCAAAGCTTTCTGCCAAGTCAGGCCTCTCAAGAACTCAGTAGTTCTTCTCCTACCCTGCACGCCCTGGATTTGGTATCATTCTCAGCCTCATCTAGGTTATTTTCAACAAAACTTAAGACTGGCCACATGAGAACGAGTAACTAACTTCCTCAGCATGAGAGTTCAGCAGGGGAACTTTTGTGCACAGGGTGTTCCTCACAGATCTCATATTGTGCTATCATTCACATGGGCACTTTTACGAATCTGTATAAGGCACTGAAATAGCTCTCAGCAATACTGTTTGTGTTGGCATTTGCCTTTTGCCAGGAGACATGGTCAAATATTAGTTGTGCCAAATATATTTTCACTGTGCACATGTATAATTTCATGTTTCACTTTATTTTATGAGTGATTTTGGTTGTCATAATGTTTACATTAGTGTATTAAAGGAGTAATCATTTATTAATTTGTAGCATTGGCATGGTGATCATGCTTAATCAAATGGTTAATCCTTGCCTTGGGGGGTAATGTGTGTGTGTGTGTGTGTGTGTGTGTGTGTGTGTGTCATGTGCAGATATTCATGCCATGTGTGCCTGCACGTGGAGGCTAGAGGAGACCATCGTTTATACTACACTACCTCTCCTCTGCTTTATCTCTTAGAGAAAAAGTCTCTCAGTGAGCCACTTTTTTGGTCAGGTGGATAATCAGCAAGTATCAGAGATCTCACAGTCTCTGCCTCCCTCAGCACTGGGGTTATGAGCCTGTCCAACTATGCCCAGCTTTAATGTGAATACTGGGAATTGATCTCAGGTCCTCATGTATGTGCATGAAGCACACTTACCCACTGAAGCCATCTTCCCGGTGCTAAGCTTGCTCTAATGCAGAAAAGCTCATATTAGTTGAAAACTGTGTTATGGTGTGGAAATGTCCATGTGTATTAATTCTATCCACCCCCCCACCATGGCTTCCAGATGTGTTACAGTGCACTTACCCCATGGCCATTGTCCTTGTGTCACTAACGAGACATTTGTTCCTTTGTTTTCCTTCCTAGTTTTTTCTTCCATTTAATATCATAACATTTTATAGCATAATTAAAAATTATTCTAAAATGTTATTTTAATAGCCACATAATAATCTATCATATGGATTTGTTGTAATTTATTTAACACTTCCATTTTGCTGATCATTAAGATAATTTTCAATTATCTGGTATTATGAATGATGTTATAAAGAAAACTATTAGGAAAAATATTTTGTTTGCATCAATATATAGCTCTTTGGAATAACGTATTAATAAAACTTGAAGTATGCTTAAAATGGCAGCTGATGGCAGACTTCCTAAGGGCGTAGGTGTCCCTGATAGCAAAGGGACACTACGGTGTAACTGTGCAAGGTGGGCAGCTGAGGGGGGATAGGGAACAGTCTCTGCATCAGTGACTTCCTACTCGTCACTCTCCACCCCTCCCCTACCTCAGAAGTAGAGTCCCTGGGTGAACGGAGGCTCAGTTTAGGATGGTCGAATATCCTTTACCATAGCTACACAGCTGGACTACTTGGCAAAGCCTGCTTCAGGGCCAGAACTTTACTTTTGATCCTTTCTGCTTTTGATTTACAACTTTGTACTTTAGTGAGTTCTTTCTTCTTTTTTTCCTTCCCTCCTTTTATTCCACCATTACTCATTTACACCTTTTCTGCCTTCTTAGTTCTCATCTTTTCAATAAGCCTGAACCATGACCCAAACATGTGGTGGTGTGCTCAGAGCTCATCCTCAAAGATGGACCTCACCTTCTGCACAGCGGAGAGTCAAGAATTCTCACTTCCACCACTAATTGCACTTTTAACTAGTAGAAACTCCAAGCTATTTCCTTGCACCTGCATCGTCCAAGATTTCCTAATCCAAGTAACAACATCAGCCTCACCAGCAGCACAATATCCCCTATGGCTCCACTCAAAATTCTTGTTACTTTTTTATAATCATTATTCTGTCATCACCCAGAGGCTGTTAAGACAATTAAAATCCAATAATAAGAAGAAGGAACAATTAAAATAATATCAAGAAAAATAGAAATCAGATGACAAATACTGCAAAAGCCAAGAAAGCCTGAGCAAGGGGCAAACTTCACAATGGCAGGTGTTAATAAGATCAACTAGGGACACATGATAAATCCTCCCTGAGAACTTGAAAATGTGCTCTTCCTTCCTCAATGGCCTCTTTGCCACCAAGGTATCAGAAGGTGCTGGATTGTATCACACTTATTTAGCTGATGCTGCCAAAAATGTGTTGTAAGGAGTCAAGATGAAGAAAAGAAAACCCTTTCATTATGGGAGCCACACTGAAGAGCAGTTCCCCTCTGGCCAGAACCTGGCAGAGCTCCCAGGCACTCTCCACTGATGCCCAGACCCTGTGAAAGCTTTGTGGAGCTTAAAACAGTTTTCCACCTCCTTTCCCCTATCCTATAAGTGCACTCCTAGGCTTTGTCCCTCTGGGTTGCCATCTGAAAAATGGTCATAATGTTTGGATGCACAGGTCATGAAGAAAGCCAGTGTCCTCTTATACAGAAATCAGACAGAGGAATGTAGTAATCGTTTTGGTGAAACATATGGCTCTTAAAAACTATGGTCCAAGCCAGGTGTGCTGGCACAAGCCTTTAATCCCAGCACTTGGGAGGCAGATGTAGGAGGATCACCATGAGTTCAAGACCACCCTGAGACTACATAGTGAATTCCAGGTCAGCTTGGGCTCCAGTGAGACCCTACCTCGAAAAACAAAATAAAACATAAGAAAGCAACAACAACAACAAACGGGTTCCAGCATGCTGGAGAGATGGGTCAGTAGCTAAAATCATTTCCTGTAGGAGCATGAAAACCTAAGTAGGCCTGAAAGGACCAGGCAGCTTTGATCCCTATGACCTGCACATGCATTTTTGTAACCCTAGTCCTGTGAGAAGCAGAGACTTGAGAATTGCTAGGACTCATAAATGAATAGCAAGCTCTAGTTTCAGTAAGAGGCTCCAGCTCAAGTAAGAATGGAAAGAATGATGGAGGGGAACACTCCACATTCCCCTCTGCACATTCTCTCTTGCAGGCAAGCATGTCCCACCTCAGGCAAGTGCACAGAGCACTGCATGAGCCCATGCATGCAACACACATGCACACAGACATACACACACACAGCACATGTACACACACATGCACATTCACAATGTAACCCAGGATGAATGGGAAGTTTTAATGTATAAAACAAAATCAGGTGGAAAAAGAAGAACCATCTAGAATAGGCCAGTTTCATTTCATGTTTGACTCTGAACTAAGAATAGGTGATTGATGCTTAATTCTCACCCGTGTTAATAACATGATTCTCAGTTTTGTTGGGAACCTTGATGCTCCTTTGTTGGCTTGATCTTGTCACCAAGGCCACTGTTGCTCTGTCACACATGTAGTATGAGAACACAGACACTGTAGATTGGATCTGAGTTGTCCCACAGAGGTGCATGAGGTAAGTGGTTGGCTTCCTGATAGTGCCGTTGAGAGAAGTCGGAACCTTAGAATTTTTTTTTCAAGGAAATTTTTTAATGAACAATTTGATTAATGTATAGGCTTCTTGATTTTGGTTTCTTTTTTAATTTTATTTTATTTATTCATTTTCAAGCAGAGAGAGAGAGAGGGGGGAGGGAGGGAGGGGGGTCTGGCTTATGTGAGTAATGGGGAATTGAACCGGGGGCCTTAGGCACTGGAGGCAAGTACCTTAACTGCTGAGCCATCTCTCCAGCCCAGAAGTCAGAACCATAGAGAGATGACTGGCAGGAGCTCATTGAATTGTTGGGCATAGGCTTTTTAAAAATGGCCCTTCCTCTCATTTTCTATTTTGCTCCCCCATTTATGTGTTTACCTTTATTTGTCACCATTGATACCAAGTAAATATATTTTCAGGAAATCCAAGGAAACCCAAGCAAAATGTGTGCTCATGTATTAAATCTATGCAAACCAATAATGGATTAAAGCCTCCAGAACTGTGAGCTGAAACATTTCCCTTGTAAGTTAATAAGCTATGGTATTTCATTACAGTGAAGAAAATCTGACTGCAAGAGACCTTGGCCTCTCCTGTGGTTTTCATTCATGAGATAAAGATTCTTCAGCCACTTCTGTGGGTACACTCAAAGCAGTGTTACCTTCCAGAAATCAGCCTCTCTAGTCTCAAGTTTCTTGATTACTTATAAAAGAAGCCACTGGGCATGCTTCACAATGAGAAACTAAGATCCCAGAAAGGCGACTTCAGAGTCACAGTTCTCAGTGGATGCTGCGCTCATAGACCTCATGCAACCTTTATAGAATTTCCTGGTACTTCCAAGCCACCAGCTGCTTTGTATCCAAAATATCATGAAAACAGCTACTCTTGTTTCCAGACTCCTGGCACCTTCCCTAGTCTTCCAATTGCCTTACAAAATCTCCCGCCAGTCGGGAGTTTGCAAGTCTGTAGCAAACACAGCATATTAGGTGAGTGTGGGACACCCAGTGTCTGCCTGAATCTCCCACTGTCTTCTGCTCTTAAAGCTCTGAGGCACCCAGTAATCTCAGGCCAGCTCCACCCACGCCTCTCTGTCCATCCTCCGAGCCATAGCTGCTTCCCCAAATAGATTTCACTTTCCGTTCCATCTCATTTGACACTTTATCAGCTGGAAATGGCTCTGAGGTGGTGTTCTGTCAGCTCCACACCTGTCAGAGGCCGTTCACTCCCTGCCTGGCAAGAAGGCAAGGACATAATAAGGAAGAGAAAAAGAGGTGCCATGATCAGCTTAACTTCTGGCAAATGGCTCAGAGTCCCTCCCTCCACCCCTCTACCTTTCACCTTAAAAGAGGACAAGGAGGAATGAGATCTTCCATCTTGGAGATTTTTCCATCTGAGTTGAGAATTCCGCCTCACTCCATCACAGCTTGCTATTGTGAATGTTATTGTGACTTTGTGTTGAACTATGTCGCCCTTAATTGAAGGCTTGCATGTGAGGAGGAGCGTAAATGCAGGAATTCTGCACACAGTGTCCGTCCTTGGGGTACATAAGTTGTGCCTGCTGGTCAGACATGGTGGTTCTATGGGTTTATCTACACAGTTACTACTTATTTACATCCATGGAGGGGGCTGGAGCATCAATAGCATGTGGCAAGGATGCACCGTGATTTTGATCTGACAGCATGATGGGGTCCCACATAGGACAATTTGTTACCCCAAGAATTTCTGGTAGGAGATGAGCTCCAGGGCTCCATACCAGCAAAGCTAGGAGAAGAAAGAGAGGGCTTGCAAGGCTGCCTGTGAATCAGCAGTGATGAGGCAGAGATAGACTCCACCCCAGCAGCTGAACCTCATCCTGCCTAGACCACACATCAGAGTTCCAGAAGGATCTCTGCACCCAAGTCCCCTTAGCAAATTTGTTCCACTCCACTTCTCAGTAGAAGAGAAGCCATTCATGCTCTTTGTTTTCACTGCACATCTATTTTTATCTGGTTTCAACTGCGTTGATTTTCCAGCATTTTTTTATTTGTGATTTCATTTGCCCTCCAGAGCTCCGAAAAGAGCATCGGCATCATTTGTGCTCTGCTTCCCTGCTCCTGGGAAGATGAACGGATGTGGGTATGCCGATGCCTGGCTTAGCTCTCTCTCCTCTCTGTCTCCTCTACAAGCCTCCTCCTCCTCACCCTTGACACCACCCCATCTTCCATTTGCAATCTGATGCTTGATTTCTGCCCTGGAGTGAGCAGGCAGGAAATGTTCCTGCTCTCCTCAAACTGTCAACGGCATGAATACCCAGTACAGGGTTGACACCTGGGCCCCAGGTTGCCATGCCTGGCCTTTCCTTTCCTTTGTCCAATTTGTTTTCAGAAGCTAAATGGTTTCTTTTTTGATATGAAAATTAATTTCTGGACAAAAAGAATTATGTCTGCACTGGGGCCAAATTTGTGTTGTCTCCCAGCACGGCTGTAATTACACTGTAGATCAAACTGACGCTTTCGTTTTCCATGTCTTTTCCCTCTCTGATGTCCCTGAAGCTGCCAGTATTGCCAGCAGCAGTGGTTTTCATTAGCAGGGAGCAAAGGGAGGATGGATGGTCCAGTTGAGCCAGCATAACTCCTTCTCTTTACTCGAATTCTTCTTTGGGAAATACACTTATAATCCAAACATAATGGACCAGGATTCGGGCTCCTAAGATTCTTACCATGGTATGGGGGGAATGGTGATGGGGAAGGGGCCCTGGTCCTGTCACCGGCACACTGGGGAACTGACTCTGCTGTGCATTTTCGGTGTCAGCATTAAAGAGGTGACCCTTTTCCCAAAGTCTACAAAGTCTGTGTTCACCTGCTGGAAAGGGTCTCTGTGAATTAGTATTAGGTATGGACGTGCAAATTAGGCAGAATCAATGCAAAATTTTCCAAAATAAAGTGAGGTCGTTTTTATACTGGATTATTCTGAATTCTGGAGAAATTGCCAGGAAAAGCATGGTTCTCATCCTCGTCCCACTCCTGTGGCTGATTGCAGGTGGCTCCTCACATCACTCTAATCTTATTTGTTTGGTGTGACTAAGCACCATGACATCTGGTCCTTAGGTAGACATCTGTTCTTTGCCAATAAGCTTCGTCCTATATCCCAAAGCAGCTCATTTGATTTTGACACCTACAAAGCAATTGAAGACTCATATCCCTGTAATATATTAGATCCCAGTGATTTGTGGTTAGAGAGCTGAGTACTGGGTCATACATATACATTGGAACGTCAGCTTAAGTGGAGGGACAACTCCCATCTCATAAGATAGAGCCCAACAAGACATTTTACTGCCTCTTGGACCAAACCAGGTTGAGTGATGGACACTTCCATCTCTGCAGTCTTTCAGTGACAAGCAGTGACTATTCATCTAGTTTTTCCAACTATTTTCATTATGCCAGAAGGATGACAGGTCCAATGCGTTGTAGATTCTCCAAAGGGAATGGTTGTCATCTCAATTCTTCCTCAATTCCTTGTCCTCGATTATTTAAACATACCAGTATTCATAGTGTTACCATGTTAGTACTAGTATTGGAAGTTATTCTCTTAAAGCTATTATCCCAATCTAAAAAGCGGGCATAATAAGAACATCTGCTTTGAAAAGATGTAGAAAATGTTTATTATATCATCATCATCATCATCATCATTTGTGGTACTGGGGATCCAACCCAGGGCCTCATGTATGCTAGGCTAACACTCTCCTACCAAGCAATGCCCTGAGCACTTAGCTGCTATTACTCTTCCTCAGTAGAATTCTACTGTGGCCAGGAAGGGTTTTTGTTTCTCACTTGCCTTAGGACCTTGTGATTAACCTGTCTCTGCCATAAACTGGGTTCCCTTGGCATGACCGTATCACTCTTCTCACCCTTGGAGAGCTTTGGCAGACAGAGGAGCTCAGTGTCATTTGTCAGGTCCTCACAAGCCTCAGAGCAGCCTATCCTCTGGCTTCCTGTGAACAGATGCTAAGACACTGCTGTAACAGTCCATCAGGACCACTCCTGGTTAGGTGGCAATGGGTGCCAGCAACAGGGGAGGAATGCTACAGTGTTAGGCAAAGTCCCAGGAGGGAAAGAGCAGTTGCCAGAGGCTGCTTTGGGCCTCTGTGTTATCTTTTCTCTCCGACTATAGGCCAATTAGCAGCAGCAAAGGTAAGGGGGAAGACCTTGCAAAACTCACGAGTGCCATGAGCTGGAGATGACGTAAGCATGCACGATGAGGGAGCTGCATGCAGGTTAGTAGGCCCAAGAGCGTGATGATTTCACTTGTTGTTGTTTGTGTGTTTTTTTGAGTTAGGGTCCTCCTCTAATTCAGGCTGACCTGGAATTCACTATGGAGTGTCGAAGTGGTCTTGAATTCAAGTTGATTCTCCTACCTCTGCCTCCCTAGTGCTGGGATTAAAGGGCATGTGCACCACCATCTTGTCATTTTTGTTTAATGGAATAATCAGAGGTTTTGGAGCCAAAAGTGGGTTTGAGGCCTGCAAAGTGATGATTCAGTTACTTCAGTACTGAGTCTGAATGCCAGAATCATCTCATTCATATATATATCCTCACAGGGCTGATGAGGAAGAAGTGGCATTGTGATTAAGCACAGCACTTCAGAAGAACACTGTGTGCAACTGATAATCTCACTGTAGACTTCTTCAGGTCCTTCGTGAAAGCTGCCCACATCTCTGTGCCTCTGTTTCCACACCTGTGAAATAAGAATATTACCATCTCTGAGAGTATATGTTTTTTGCATTGAATCTGAAACACATTAGAAGCCTAAGATAAAAATATTGAATTCTTTAATGACCATTCAACATATGCTTCCCCTTTTAATTAATGGAATTTCCATTAATTGGAAATGGTTATCATTTCCAATGTTAATGTTTTAACTTTAGCTTACTATCCAGAAAATTCTATCTACTGATTGGACAAGAATGTGATACTAGTTAAACTGTGTAGTTGTTAAGGGCTTATACTAAAATCCATAGAACACGCTCATTATCTTCAATTTTTTTCTTAACCTGAGTTTCTTTTTTAATCCATGAGACAGGTTCTCTCTCTCTCTCTCTCTCTCTCTCTCTCTCTCTCTCTCTCTCTCTCTCTCCTCATGCATTAAAACAGAACTTCAGGCAGTCAATTTTGAGTCAGTGGGCTGTGAAAAGCAGTTAGAATAGTAGTTTATTGACCCTGAATATGGCAGCTAAACTGGGGGCAGGCTGGGCTTGGGCAAAACTTAATCGCCACAATAGAGATTTGATCATTTCTGTGACCTTTAAGAAGCAAGGTGTTTGGGTGGATCCTGGAAAACACATGCAGATGGCTGAGTGGTGGGAGGAAAGACCTAGATCAGCAGTGGAAGGCTGGGAGCGGGAGACTTACGGGCAGGGTTCAGATTCTGCACCCGCCTCCTGGAAGGCCTGTCATGAGCAGCACATCTGAATGTCTGGACCTGAAAGTTCCAGAGCTTCAATGGTGCTGACGGTCTTCATTCCAAATATACCAGATCCTTTGCAAGTGGGAATTGTGCATGTGAACACTGGCTTGCCTTTGCTCATTACTTGGATGATTATGGACATCCTGGTGCAAACATAAGCATGATATGAAATACGCATCTCTAGACAAATTTAATATCTCAGTAGTCCTAGTCATTTCTCTGAAAGTGGAACTGCACACTAAGAGCTGAAAATAGAAGCTATGGAAGAAACTCAAAAGCAGAGAGAATGAACACATGAACTATAGCATGCAGTTCAAATAATTTGTGAATAAGGGATAAATATTGAGAATTTTACTCCAAATTTCATAAATTTACATCACAATACCGAAATCTATATATTTTGAACTGATTTTGTCACTGTGTTTAGAATATACTTCTGTGTAATGAGCTACCTCATTCTGCACATTCCCTCTGCCTCCCATGCCTTGATTTACCCACCTTGGCATCCTTTGTTTCCAGTGTAAATGAGTCTTTATTTTATTTTAATTTATATTTTATTTATTTATGTGTGTGAGAGTAGGGAGAGAGAGAAGAGAGAGAGAGAGAGAGAGAGAGAGAGAGGGAAAATGAGCACACCAGGGCACAGTGTCATGGCAAATGATCTCCAGACACATAGGATACCTTGTGCATCTGGCTTTACCTGGGTACTGAGGAATTGAACCCAGGACTATAGGCTTTGCAGGCAAGTGCCTTAACTGCTGAGCAATCTCTCCAGCCCATGGTTGTTTTTTTTTTTTTTTACTTTAAAGGAAACCAGGACAAACAAAGATCCAGTGTGTATCTTTTGGTATTTGTAATCTAAAGCATGATGCTGCTTTCCTTGTGCTGGATAAACAGCTTACACGAATTACACTGAGCCTGCGATTTTGACCAAGCTATTGCCAGCGTTAGATAAAATGGCACTTGTGTTAGTTAAAAGGTATTATGGGCCCTGGGCCAAATATTTAAGGGGGACATAAATTAGTTCTTTTCATTTTTTTTTCCATTTAATACAAGGAAGTCTGATAAACAAGCTATTAGCCACAACCCCAAATCCCTTATTGAATAACCCATGTAAATTGACTTGATTGCTCTGCCAGAAAGGACCACATACTTAAATAAAGTAGAATCCAGATGAAGAACAAGAAATCAAATCATATTTTATTTTAAAGAGGAACAACCTGGTAAGTGTGCAAATTAAAGTCGCATGATTTGAGTGCATGCATGCGGACAATCTACTGAGACGTGTGAAGAGGCTCTCGTGTGGTGAAGCCAAGAGGTTCCACTTCATACTTTCTCGTTCGTTTATATATTTAAAGGAACCATCTTTGTCTTGCTTGAATGTTCAGTTCAAGCAGTCCCAGAATAGAGTTGAGAAAAATCATCTTCACTGACTTGTATTTCTCTGGCATTGTGTATGCCTTTGTTTCAGCAAAGTCGGAGGCTGCATGGCAACCTCCCTGCTCAGGGGAAGTGTTTAACACTGACTTAATCATTAACTCCTCCCCCCACATGTTGTTCAACACTGAACTTTTTGAAAAATTTTTTAAAAACTAATTTTTGGTTAGGGCATATCCATTTCAATATCTGGTTATATTTGAGAAATGATTTTGATCTAGATAAAATGGAAAGAATAAAATGTAAAAGCCATTTTATAATGTTTATATTTATAAAATTCAACAGGAAAACAAATGAGCCAGGTGTGGTGGTATGCTCCTTTAGTCCCAGTACTTAGGAGGCTAAGGTGAGTTCCAGGCCAGCCTGGGCTAAAATGAGATCCTGACTCAAAAAATAAAATAAAATGGAAGAAAACAAAATGAAGCAAACACTTGTATGCCATTTTCCAGAAACTAGAGGTGCATATTTTTGTAGAGCTTGTGCTATAGGGAGAGTTCCTACCAAGTGCTTAGCCAGAGTGAAGGTGTGCCATCCAGGTGAACATTAACCTCCTTCTCCAACCACATTGGCAGGCCACGATAGCTCTATGCATTTCCTCCCACCACTCAAGAAGATCGGTGACAAACCATAAGGCCAGGACATCATGTGGACAGTGGAGATGGCTCTCTTTGCTTTTCTGGAATAAAACAAACCCTTCAGCATAATGAGGACAAAGATTTCTAAGGGTTCAGGACTTTGGACAGAGCTACTCATCCAGCCTGTCTTTCCCCCACACAGAACATGATAGCCCTCATCCCTTCCCACTTACTCATTCTGGAACTCCGGCCACATAAACCCCAGTGGCCGTCTGCATTTTCCTACGGCATACACCGACTCACTCAATTAACCTGCCAGCATCTAATTGGCTCTCTAGATAAAACCTAAATGACTACTTACCCTAGAAGCTCTTGATGTTCCAAAATTAGCCCACGGTTGAAGAGTAGGTCGTGTCCTGTTTCTTGTCTTTGGAGATACCGACTTTCTCTGTCACTAGAAGCACATCTCTTAACCTTTCCTGATTTCCCCATCTGTGAATCAGAGTTAATTACTCCTAACATTAAGGGCTATGGAGAGGATTAATTTGTTAATGTGTGTAAAGTACTTCAAATATGTAAAGTGCTAAAGTATTACTAAAATCCATACAAATAAATTGCAATTTGGAATCTAAAGGGAATAAATAGTTGACTTTATTTAGCAAATCTATAAAAACCGTGGTTTTTATCCATCTAACATTGTCACAGATATTATTATGTACAATGCAGAGCATGCAAATAAAACCCTCTTTCAACTCAAGCTAATAAAAATATAACAGAAATAACTGTCATTAGAAGCAGGCTAAACATCCTGTGGGAAAGTCTCCCAATTTCAAATATTGCTGGGGATTCCCTCTTAAAGCTGTTTGCAGAAAGCCTGTCAGAGAAGGTGAAATAGAGAGGTGGATTAAGGAGCTGGGTGTGCATTAGACAATTATTGCTTCTAAAAGGAAAGCAGAATTTTCTGGTAACCTTGTTTCTAGGCTGCAACATTTGATAAAAACATACGTGTGTCCTCTGCAGTTATAAGGATAGGCTATATACTCACCCTCAAATCCCAACTGCTTCAGGGAACAAAGATAGAATTTGGAACGACTGGCCTTTCTGGCCCAGGGATTGGTACCTGTGTCACCATCATTCCCTGAATGCATTTGTGCCACGTACCGTGTGCCTGGATCCTGGAATACTGACTGTCAGGTCATTGTGGGCTTCTAGCTAAACATGTGCTTCTCTACTGGACAAAGACTTTCCATGCTGACAGAGGATAAGACAAGTCCCTAAAAGACACTCAATACAGACTAAGTCACTTTCGGTAAATGAAAGGATGGCATTCTTCAAACATACCCTGACACACACAAGCAGAAACCTACCCTGGGATTGCACTGATGTACTCTCTGATTGATGGTGCTAGCAGACACCACTTGTGGTGTTATAGCCTTGGGTGATAATAATAATGATGTATATTCCTGGGGCTCTCTTCCTAGAGCAGTCTCTGGAGGACCCGAGAAGATTCCTAAAGAAAAGAGAACATTTTCATCCTGCACTGGGAATCAGCAAGCACCAATCAGAGAGTGTAAGACAGATAAGGTTAAGACCTGTGCATCTTTCTTGTGGAGAGAGTTATTATTAACACTGACCACACCTTTGTCAAAGAGCAGTAAGAGCTGGGAGGGCTGGCAGTTTCAAAGCCCTGTGCAAACACTGTGATGAGAATCTTCCCCTTGGCTTATTAGTGCTTGCTACCCCTTCACTCTCCCCTCATCCAGGGACCAATGATACATAAAAAAAGAATCAGAGGAGTGGTTCAAGGTCCTGACTCACCCCTTACTTTTGCTGTGATCCTCTTAGCCCTAAGTTACTTAAAGGTAGAAGCTCTGTTTTGTTACCTGTAAATATGAGGCAAAATACCTAACCTATAAGATTATGGTGATGACAAAAATGAGCCAATTTCTTTATTATAAAGCATTATACAAATATAATGATATTACTCTAAACTCTTCCTGGGAGACATTATAGCTCTGAAGGAAATTCACATGCTTACAGAGAATAAGAGAAGTTGTAGCACTGAGACAAATTCCTCCCAGCAGACAGTGAACACATGTTTTATTTTATTTAATAAAGGAAGTGTTTGCTCATTTACTAATCTGTGCCCCTCCTTCTGTAGCTTCCTGAGACGCTAGGGCTGGTGGGAGGCTCACAGCAGGCCTGGGCACATGGGGTATGCTGGGGCTTCCTTTACCCTCATCCTGCAGAGTCATTCACCAGGGCCTGGGCCATGACTCCTTTTTGGGGCTTCCATACGCTCCTACTCCTGTGGTAATTGAAAGGACAGGTGAGAAAATATGGTAGACAACAAGAAGAAAAGAAAGAAAGAAAGAAAGAAAGAAGGAAGGAAGGAAGGAAGGAAGGAAGGAAGGAAGGAAAAAGAAAGAAAGAAAGAAAGAAAGAAAGAAAGAAAGAAAGAAAGAAAGAAAGAAAGGGGCCCTTTCCTCTAAAGGTGACTTTCAGGGCTGGTGAGATTAGATTTATTTCTCTGTGGCAACCATCAGGGACAGACATCTTTCATGGAGCTGGGCTGGTATATTTCTTGCATGCTGGCAGGATGAGGGGCATGTTCTGCTTTTTTCAACCCTGGAAAAGGGAAGCATTGCCCCACAGGGAGCACTCTGTTGACTTGTATGCCTTGTATGTAGAGACATGATGTAGCCGGATTGGTGTGGCAGAAGTTTTATGGACAGGAAAGGAGGAATCTGCAAAGAGCAAGAGGACGGATGCTCACGAATGCATTTCTTCATTACGTACCCGGGCCCTAAGCTTGCCTTCCTTCATCCTTATGGTGTAATTTTCCAGATCACGATAAGCATGAAGCACTGTCTCTCTCTCTCTCCTCCTGTACAATTTGCAGTTTCAGGTTATGCTCGGATGAATAGGACTGTAAGTATGCAGAGACATTAATAAGCCTATGCATTTAAATAACCTTTATCTTCCAAGGAGCTCAGCATTTTATAAATGATGGGACATTGCTTTTTTCTGCTTTAAACACTTGGCATTCTTCTCATTCTTATAAAACTTTCAGTTGTACTGGTTTCCTTCCTAAATCTAGTGTATCATCAGAAAAAAATCAATAGCAATGATATCCATAAATTATTGCAAGAAAGAGTTAGTGCTGCATCAGAAAAGAGTCAGAGCCATAGAGCAGCTTGATTCTCTGATGTGCTGTAGTTTTAGAAAATCAAAATTGAGATTAAAAAATTTAACTTGTAAGGTTGTAGTGAGATAATAAAAGAGACACCCATTTTATGATAAAGCATTATACAAATATGACAGGATTCTTATGAACAGTTCTTGGAAGTCACTGCATCTTTCAGGAATCATTTACTTTTTATATTAATATGCCAGAGGAAAACTAAGGCACGGATGGAAGATGGATTGTTTCTTCGTACAACCTATAAACTAACAATTCTAGAAGCTCTTCCCTCAGTCGGAATCTCCTGTGAGTTTAAACCCTCTCATTGCGATGCTGGTGGGATGGCTAATCAGCACCCAACTCAGCTTCTCTTCTGCTTTTTCCCTGTGGATCCAGCCTCCTCCGGAGCTTTCCCCACGAAAACAGTTCTGTCTTTTAGTTATTGGCTCCAATATCTGTGCTTTGTACTGTGCCTCCTAAATCTCCTATCCATCTTCTTATTCTTAGACCTCTGACATTATAAGGAGGCCTTTCTTTCTTCTTTTTCAATGCAGTAGCATAGATGGGCTCTGGCTCCCTCTTCTCCCTCTTTTGCTTCTGAAATCAATTTTTTTTTCCATTTTTACCAGGACTTAGCAAACCACGCTACTTCCAAAGGTAGAGCAAGCCTGTGGGTCCACGTAGCCTATGGAATCATTGTAAGCTTTGTATTAGGACAGAGAGCTTTAATCACCTTGCCTCTCAAACACAAGCTGTTCCCCAGTAGGGCCTCTCACTGGAACTTTCAGTAGCACCATGGCGATCTCTTTTTGAAAGCCCCATGTAATTTTTCACACCCCTGTCATTGACATTCTGTCTTCTTTTCATGGAACCCCCTTCCCCTGTTTCTCTACCTGGCAAGTGCCTCATTACCCTCTACTGTCAGGGCACAGCCATGTGTCACTGTGACTAATGATGGCGCTTTCCACCCAGCTAGCTGCCAGGGCAGCCTCTGACCCCTACTGCCTCCCATGGTGACTCTAGTCTTACCTGATCCATATTTTTTTAGGAGAATCCATTGATTGTGCTAAAGAAGGTTTGGTGACATTCTACATACAAGAGTAAGGTCCCACAGGGTAACGTCTTTCAACTTTGCCTGAGAGCCTCTTGGCTCTTGGAATCCCTCCACAAGCTCTGTTAAAGATTTGCTATGTGCCAGATCTGTAATAGATTCTAGGTAATAAAGATGTGTGACTTTCCATTAAAACTTCCGGGAAAAGGGGGAATCTAGGGGCCAGAAGCTCTTGGTTAGGTGACATGGGTTGGTCCATACAGAACCTGAGTTTGCAAATAAGTTTTCACACATCAACCAATACAACTGAATGAAATCAATGCCATAGGAACTGCATAGGAAGATTATTACCAGCAGGGGGCAGTGCAGTCAAGCGGACGCCCAAACACAGCTAACACGTATTAGGAGTTCTGTCCTGAATTAATACCATTCTAAACATTTGCCATTTGTATGTGAAAAGTCACGTCATTGCCTTTTGGGACCAGACTAGATCTATTCATCCTTCTTTAGTGGCTTTGTAAACAGTGTGCCTCAGTGACCTTCTTTTCTCTCCCTGCACCCATCCACTGCCTGTTGGTGAAGCAACTTTTGGGGGTATTATTCATTTCCTCTAAGGACAGAGGCTGAGTGACCTGTGCAGAGGCGCAAATAACCTTCCGTGTTGAGCATATTCTCAGAAGTGTGCAATTTCATCAGACCAGCTTTTTCATAAGAGTGTCCTCTGCAGAGCAGATGCAGGAACATAGCCTGCCCCTCTCTCCACTGGGGTGCTCTACAGAGGTGGGTGTGGGGTCTGGAGGCCAAAGCACAAAGTGGAAATGCTGACTCAGTAGCAAGATGTCCTTGACCACAGAAAGAGCTGGGCTTCACTTTCTTCCTGGTGTGCATTAGTGGTCTGTCTCGCTTTTGTGTTTGGACAAAACAAGTGGGCACAGAATAGCATATGTCCTCAGGACATAACCATTGCATTGCACAGAGGTAACAAGCCCACGTTGGGCACCATGATCTCTCAAAGGATGAAACACGAGCAGATACTGGAAAAGGTAGGAGAGAGGAAGCAACCGTACTTCCCAGTGAATTTGTTCAGAATAGATGGATGTCAAAAGTCGTGGAGTAAGCCAGAACCTAGGCTGAAGGACTCCACAGACCTAGGTCTCCATGCAGTCTTGGGAAGTCTTAAGAATGTGGTTTTGGGCTAGCCACAGCTTCCGGCAGATTGCAGGAGGATGGTGGTTGCCTCCTTCTCAGAGTTGCCTTGAGGGTTAGATGACACAGCACCTGCCAGCATTTGAAGGGGAAAGAAGAATGGAAGCCATTATGATTAGAATGAATTTGATTCTTTTCCTTTCTACACTTGCAAAGCTTTGACTTGTTAAGTGGACATCTTTGCTTTCTCCTCCTTACTCCTGATACATACCCTCTGGACTTAGGTCCCTTCCAGGCTACTGTTCTACACTCAGGAGTGTGAGACTTCTTCCTGGCAGCTATGCAGGGCAGACAGCCACCTTTGCGCCTCTCTGTTTATTTAGCAGGACTCCTGGTGGAGAGTGATCCATGGATGCCTCGTGAAGGAGAGCTCAGTGAGCTGCCTGGCAGCCACATGCACCTTGTTTGCTTATGAGCCCATTGATCCTGGGTGAAAATCCATCAGGCACTAGTAGACAGAGAAAAAGCACCAGTCACATTCTTGTTATTTCTCTCTAAAGTTTTCTTTTGACATATCTATGTTAAATTTGTAGTTGTGACTTAGGCTCTCGTTATGCAGCCAGGCTGGCTTCAAGTTCACCATCATCCTGTGTCAGCCTCTGGAATGCTAGGGTTATGGTCATGTAGCATCCCACCTGCACATTTATTTTTTAAAGACATCTTTCAGTTTTCCTTGTGATACTCGGTACTGATAAAATTGCCCAGTGTTGTTGCATATTTGCTCAAGATGGTCACAATCTGCCTCCCTGAATTGTCCTCAATGTTCCAGTGAAAACACTTAAGACAGTGCATTAAGTCAAATGCACGTTGTCACATAGCTGTGTATTCATACTGTCAAGAAAGAGGTTACTCTGGCAACAAGCTCATCAGCTCCTTCCCTGCAGCTTGCCTATGGCTGAGCCTGCTCTGTGACTGGAACATGGCTGTTCTTCCACAGTTTTCCTGTATCTCTTCGCCATACCTCCGTCAACTGGCCCTCTCAAACCAGAGACCTGAGTGCTTCCTGACCCTCCCATCTATGCATTACTGCCATCAAAATGAATCTGATTCCTTGATGCTATGTACAAACTTCATCTTCAATTCTTGCATTTCTACTTCCCCATCAATGTCATGAAAATACAGCACAAGCATCTGACTAGCATCTTCAGCTCCCCTCATGTAATGTGTGCTCATTGGAGCCTGGGAGATACTGAATGAATGAATGAATGAATTCACTTGTGCCTCTTCCAATTCCCTCTCAGCAAATTCCCATTCCACATAGAAACTCAGTGCTGCTGGCTATGCCTCAGCTCCCAACCACAAGGGCCTTCTGCCAGTCCTGAGAGGATAGCATTGAGCTCTCTTTCCTCTTGGCATTCCCTCCAGCTGGTTGATTTCCCCACTTAGCAAACAGCACAATAGCCTCCTTAGCACCCATATACACTGTGATTAAATAGTCTTCCAGAGAGCACTTGTCCCAACACCCAGCCTAACCTGAGCCTCTCCTGCTTATTCTCTCTGTGTGTGATTTATTTGTCAACATGGGAACTGTTAAAATTTACAAGAATGACCATAACCAAGTGCTGAAAAGGATACTGATCAACTTTAATGACCACACACTGAAGGTAAGAATGTAAAACCCTAGAGCGACTTTACTATTACTTGTTACTTCCTGATCAGGTTAAATACACATCTGCCACATGCCCCAGCTTCCTTGGTAACATCTCCTTGATATTTTCTAAGACAGATAACATCCTATGTCTTCACAAAGACTTCGATGCAGATGTTAATAATATCATTACTTATATTAGCTATATTTGGAAACAATCCCTTGCCAACAAAGGATAGACAGATTATGGTAAATAAACACAATGGAATACACCTGAGCAATATCAACAGATGAACTATTGATACAAACAACAACGGATGTATCTCAAATCTTCATAATGAGTGAAAGGACTCAGGTAAAGAAAAGTACCCATTATAAAGCTCGATAAGTCCATCTATATAAAATTCTTAGAAAGAAAAAAAAGCAATCTCTAGAGATAGAAAACAGTAAAGTGGCTGTCTGGGCTGGCCCTGAGAACTGATAGGAAAGGGAACAAATTAACCCTCATCAGCAGTAAAAATGTACTTTCTCTTGAATAGAAGGGTGTCTCCATAGGTCTATAAATCCATCAAATCTCTTTGGAACATGCTGCTAAATTTTTACATTTATTTTTCATAAATTTTTATCTCAAAGTTGACTAAAGTGACTCAGTTGTGTACGACAGGGTGCCTTGGCTTTAATGTGTCCATAGATCTAGAAATCCACTAGTGGCCTGGGACAGCATCCCTTGGCCCTTGGGGGAGGACTAGCCATGATGCCAAAAGATAGAACCATTACAGTTTCCTTGAAGGTATTTTCAGTTTGTCCCAGAAAGTGAAGCTGGGACTTGGGGCATAAAGTTATATGTGGCCTACCCTCAGGGCTGCCAGAAAAATAAATCTTATAGGAGACCATCAAAATTCCAATTTCTGATAAACATCAAGCAATTTTAGCATAACTATGTCCCATGCAATATATGAGGCACATTTATATTAAAACATTCCTGAATCTGAAATTCAAATTTAACTGGTCATCCTGCATTTTTATATGCTAAGGCTGGCAACTTTTCTAGCATGCCACATCATCACCTGAAGTTTGAACTTCTGTGTGGAAAGGGGCTTTGCACATGATTCTTATTTGTGATCCCATTCACATGGAAGGCCAGAAGCTAGACTGGATAGTGAAAACAATATGGGCTGAGGAGTGAATCAGACCCTGAGTCCAAATGCAATTTTGCCTCCTCACTCAGAAGATTTGTCCTGATTCCTTGCCATTTCTGCGAAGCGAGGATGAGACTGTCTCACGTAAGGGGTATCCATAAAGGGTTGGGACGATGACACTGACCATGAAGATCTCTCTTTTCTGGCTGCTAGTTCAGATGAGGCTCTCAACTCCCAGAGAATAGTGACAGTGGCCCCTGGCCTTCAGCAAGAGCAGCTCATTGTCAGTGTGGGATCTCCTTCTAACAGGCGCACAGGTGGTCATGTTGGTGGTCCCCAGGGGTATTTGTGAAGAGGCGAATGAGGCTGCAGTGGTGACAGGGTCACTTTCGCTGTCTGCTCATACTTCTTAATAAAGAAATGTGATATGCAGCAAAGGAGGAGTAGGGAGGGGCCTCCGTCTGCTCTACAGAACCTGGGGGCCATCTTCTCGTGTTAGAGTTGCTATAGTCTGGGGATGCCTAATCTTGGAAAGACGAGGGGAGACTGTTCAAGAGGAATACTCTAAGATACTATACCCCTAATTTGCATTATCTAACAATCACGCAGAGACCTGAGGGTACAGGGTGAAATTTATGACCTGGATATCATAT
Source organism: Zapus hudsonius (assembly GCA_004024765.1). Classification (NCBI taxonomy): domain Eukaryota; kingdom Metazoa; phylum Chordata; class Mammalia; order Rodentia; family Dipodidae; genus Zapus; species Zapus hudsonius. The sequence goes on along the minus strand of PVHP010003196.1, from coordinate 24,773 downwards.
TCCCAGGCTTGAGGAGGGAATGCTTCTTTGTCTGCCATGCAGGTCAACTGTGTGACGTCATTGCAGCAGAACCTGGCCTATGTTTACAAAGATGACCCAACAATTTTATGTTCCATCAAATCATGGCTGGTGCTGCTGCAAATGCCTGTGTAGATTCCTGAGTGTCAGGTTACTTCCACAGGAGCTGGCTGTTTTTGAGCAAGACACTCCTAGGTCAATATACCCTTGTCTCCTTCAAGAGATGAGGTGGCATCTCGGGAAATTGCCTCATCTCTTTTGTGTTTACCATTTTCACCTGAAATTTCTACCAATGTAGTACCAGCTCCTGCAAGGAGGCCCTAGCCTTTGGCATGGGACACACCACTTTTTTTGTCTCTACAATTCTACATCCTGTGGTGGCTAACCTGTTCTCTCTTTCATCTTGCCCAGCACCTATATGAAGAGTTCCTGTTATTTAACTTTCTTCATTTGTGAGGTCTGCCTGACTAGATCCTCAGGAGCACAACTTGGCATGTGTCTTCATGAGGAATTTAAAAATTTTTTCCTGCTATGCTTCATCCAAACAAAGAATTTTCTCCATTAATTCTGACCTTTGAAGGTGACAGGTCAAGGCAAATTTGATTGGAAGATGTATTCGTTCTACTTGTTGTTCTAGAGACTACTCTGAGCCTGCCAATAGGTGCTTCCCCTCGACTTGGGGGAAATACAGGCTCCTTTGCTGGGGACTGATATTAAATCCTCAAGCAGTTATTGAAGCTGCTTGCTTTTTCACTTGTCTTGTTTTGGTCTAACGAGATGTCATCTCCAAGGGGTTCAGACCAGAATCTTTCTTTATGATACAAAAGAATGTAACCAGAGTAGGGGTAGTGAGGAGGGGATTAGAACAGGTTTAGCCAGATTAAAAACAGAAAACTACTCCAATATTAACAATGCAGAAGACATTTTTAAATGTCACAATTAAAAGTATTCTAGAGGTGAAACATGGCTAAAGGACTTAGAGTTTAGCTACTGTTCACTAGCTTCAAGATTTGAACAGATCTCCATTGAAAAAGCTATCTTGTTAAATGGGCCTCATTTCAAAGAATCCCCATTTGGTCACTGGGTATCACAACATTCCTCTGAGAGTAAGTCACCTTACTTAAGTAAAAGAAGCCAAGACCAATATAGGCTCCCATGTTGTAGTCCGTGTAGTCTTAACTGATGGCCAAGAATAAGATTCATTTCAATACATCGCTAAAAATGGTACTATTCTTTTTCTATTTTCATGCTTTAATTCAGCTTTCCTCTTCCTTGGCCTGCTGGTTGTCGCTAACTTTGATCCCGTTGGCTTGTGGCATAAGCATGCTTCATTTTTGGACATTGGTGGAAAACTAAATGTTATTTGAAAAAATTAGATCATATTTCATACTCACATAAACCAGATACAGTTTATAAAAACAGAAGAAAATAGAAGGAAAGAAAGAGTGCTTTCTTTTTAATTAAGAGATTGCTATATTTGAATCTACCAGCTTGGTGCACATAGAGTCTTCTGCACAATCCTTTCTTTTTTTTTGGGGGGGGGGTTTCAAGGTAAGGTCTCACTCTAGTCCAGGCTGACCTGGAATTCACTATGTAGTCTCAGGGTGGCCTTGAACTCTCGGCAATCCTCCTACCTCTGCCTCCCGAGTGCTGGGATGAAAGGCGTGCACCACCACACCCGGCCTTTCTTAATGTGCATACCTGTCTAAATAACATGTAGTGGAAGCCCCAGCTCCTGGAGATGAGTAGATCTCCAATTTCCATTGAAATGAGGATGCAGCACGGGTGTTTCATTTTGGGGGTGTATAGCCTGGGATACTCCAAAGTGAAGGGCAAGAACACACTCTTAAAGGGATGATTTGGAGTAATTTTTTTTTCCGAAGCCCTCCTGTCTTAACTATTCCATTTTAAACCTGGAGGCCATAAAGAGAAGGCTGGCGGGAAGTGTGGTCTCAGAGCATGGGGTGTGGGGGGGAGGCAAGCACATATCTGACTGTTAGCTCCTTTCCCTCACACTACTCACACTATTCCTTGGCATATTTATAAGTCCTGTAAAAATTGCTTGAGGCTTTTTAGGGAATGAGAAAATAATTCCATCTTCATCGTTCCAAGCAAAGTATTCCCGGGGCTGCAAAACCAATACTATAGAGGCTGAAGCTTCCTGGTACTTCAGAACCCAAGTGCAAACCAAAGACACTGCAAGCTACACAACTTTGCAGGTCTTACTCAAACATGCTTCAGGACACCCACATTTTCATTGGCTTGCTCAATTTTATTTCATATCTGCCTTTCCCTTTAGCCCTTCTGCCTTCCTCTTCATTTCCAACTCATTTGGGGTGGAGGGGCAAACATATATTTGTGTTTACAACAATTCTATTTCTGATAGTAACAAATCCACAACCACATATGTTAAATTGTGAGTGGTTACAAGAAGTGGTTCTTCCTAGGAGGCCCATCACCTGAAAAATGTTCAAAACTTTCTGATGATTTCACATGTGGCTTTCAGATTTCGTTTTCATGGCTCCTCCCAAACTATGGGGAAGACTATGCTTCACCCAGGTCATTAATTTACCTTTCTGCAAACTGATAAGATGAAGCAGAGATCCATCAAAACCTTGATCCCAAATGGATTTCTCACTGCAGGCAGGGATCCAAGTTTACTTATCAGTATTTTTAAAGGTATTTATAAAAGGCAGAAAGGAGGAGAGAGAGAGAGAGAGAGAGAGAGAGAGAGAGAGAGAGAGAGAATGAAAAAACTAAATAACTCTCTGAACATGAACCCATCATCTGAAAAACAGAAGCTAATTTTGAATTATTAAAGGAGGTTGGATCACAACTCACCACTGAGAAATAGAAGGAGGGGAAATGGTGTTTGGGAAGTCCAATTATTTCTGAACCAGAGACAGTCTTATTAAGTTGGGCAGAAAATTAATTAGGCTAATTAGAAAACCTCATTGGAATTCAGCAAGGAGTTCTGAGAGGCGATGAGACAACAGTGGGTGAGCTGGGAGAGGAGAAGGTTCTGGGCAGAGGGAAGCCAGCCTTTCAGGAAGCTTTTCAGGACTGTGATTCATGCAATGCGGTTGATCATCAGGTCACTTCAGAGGAGAGAGGGTGTTTTTATATACTTTCTCTTCCCAGTTGTGGGTCTTCACTGACTATTAAAAATGATGTCTGGTGTGTTTGTGTTATAAGGGGGAAAATCCCTGAGATTTCTTCTAAGGCTTCAGTAGGGTTTCATATTTATCTTGGTCTTTCCGGCACACTGGTTCATCGGCATCGCACATTGTTAAAAAGCGCTGGCTGGGTGCCTTTTCATCTGCATGGATTCATGGAGTCCTCAAAACATCTGTTCCATTCTGATTCCCAGCACAGCACAAAGACCATCTTCAAGGAAGCACCTCATGGCACGTGGTCTCCACTCACTGACGGTGGCAGAGGTGAGAGATGGGTAGGTGGTCAGGGTATGTAGGGCTGGGAAGGGCCAGGAGATTCCATTTCTGGGAACTTGCTAGTGGGCACTGGGATCTGCAGCCCAGAGACTTTGAAGAGTCTAAAAATGGACCCTGGAAAGGGCCATGGGGTGATGAGGGGGTGAGGAAACTTGCTCCAGGGAAAGTCAGAGCATGAGGAGCACAATGTCAGGCTGGCGGAAAATGACAAGGTGACCATGCGTCTCTTCTTTTCTCCTGGGACCCCTAGGAGTAAGGTCTTCCTAGCTTCTAAAGGATGGGTTCTTCTGGTGGCTTTTCTTGTGCTGGAGGCACAACACTGACACATCCACCAGCATAGAGGGAATCTCAAGAGAAGAAAAGGTTCCCTCATGGAGTGGGGCATGGAGCGGAACTCCTGACAGTGACAATCCTTTGAAAGAGGCAGGAGGGAGGAAGAGAAGAGACATTTTAGAAGCAGTGTGTGCTGAAGCTGGTCCACATTCACTAGCCTTCTTTCTCACAGCATCCAGAGTTGAACTCCCATGGATGCCACATCTAGCATAATGGGGAAGCAGAAGTTTGAACCAAAACACTGTGGATGAACTCTTTGTGTTCCTTAAATGTATACACTGTAGATCTAATCTTTAAATGTGGTGGATACATTTTGGAGATGGGGCCTTTGGGAGGTAATTTTGGTTAAATATAGTAGTGATGCCATTAATGAACTTTTTGTTTTGTTTTGTTTTATGGTGTTTTTCTTGCCTTGGTCTCCTGAGCATTGGGATTATAGGCATGAGCCACAATGCACTGTTGGTTTTTCTTGAGGGGGGCCTGGGGCGGGAGGAGCAGGTAAGAGAGGTAGACAGGCTGGGAACACAGACCCTGACTGTGTAGACACCCTGATGCTTAATTTCAACATTAATACTGGAAGAAATATATTCCTGTTGTGTAAGCCCTACAGGCTACAAGAGTATGTTATGGCAGCCTGAGTTGACTAATAGGTCAGGCTTGCTGGTTTCCAAAACTGCAGGGAGTTACCAGTACCACAGCCCTTCAGGAGCTCTCCATGGTATCCAAGGAGCCCAGACATTCTTTGCCTGGGATTCCAGTGGTCACAATGTATCAGCAGCCAAGAAAACCCCTAGAAATGATCCTGTGCTCTCTGGACCATGTTAATTTCCTAGCTCCCTCTGACAAGGACTCTATTTTCATGTTTCTTTTGGGCAGGGTACAAAGCACTTTCTCATGGGACTTCAAGGTGAGTTGTTGGAGGGGTGAGGGCCAAAGGATACCAAGGGGTCACAATTCTAAGTGTCCTTCATCACTGTGGTAGTGTCGGACACAGGCAGATGGCTGCACACTCTCCCTATCGGCCAGGGACATGCTGGAGCTCCATGTTGGAAAATTATGACCTAAACTTGTAGGGCTGACACTGGGCAGTCTGCTCAGCCTCCCTCAGGCCCAGCAGGTGCAATGGCCTCCTGGCCCTTCCTTGGCATAGGCCTCTTCTGAGGCCGTCCTTTTCCAATCATTAGGTTTGCCTGTCAAGCTGAGCCAAATAACGAGACAGGAGTCAATTAGTTCTCCCCAATAGACTGCTCCCCTGTCTATGCCTAGCCTCCCAGGTGACCCCATTATGATAATGGCCCAGCCTGGCTGCTCTCAGAACGGGCCTGATGGAGAATGGAGAGCTTTCTTCAAATGTGAATTACAGAGAGACTGGCAGACTGTGGCTCTGTTCCCTGCTGGCTCTGGACAGGAGCCTTCTGCCCCCCCATTGTCACTGCTGAGTGATGCCATGTGCTTATTCATACCGCATGCGGCTGGCATCCTGGGAACATCCCACTGCGCCATTCATTCCAACAATGGACTCCGTTCTGCTGACACCCGGGGAGACAGGTGGATTCAGACTACAAAATGTGTTGCTATCACTCTGGCTTCCCCATCTGAGCTGTCTTCAGAGCAGGTGCCTGTTTTATGTACTCAGATATATAAATGGTATCCCTCATTCCAGTCCTCCATACACATGCCTTTATATAAAGTCTAGGCAGCCTGACTGCAAAGCTCAGAGAAACAAAATATTAACAAGTCAGTCAGTCATCTGGATATTTGATTTAATACCAAATACTGTAGTCTTTCCAAATATTTGAGTATGCTAATATTGTGATAACACAACCAGAGAAGCTGCCAGATGTGGTGATTGAGTGTTTTGATAATTTTCACATGTGCATCATTGTCAAGCCTGTGGTGAGTATGTCTTTGGTGCATCCCCTCATCGTGGAACCAATTCAGGTCATTGAAGAGTCATTGGATCATATTTAGTCAAGACTAAAGCAAAAGTTTAAGATAATTTGAAACATGGAGATTGAGTGTATATGGATGTGAGAGGAAGCTTATTCGGGGGGATTATCATCTCCAAGTGATTCGCAACCTTAAAAAATTACTTTGTGTTATGGGGGTGATAAAATCCACATACATGGGCCCAGAATGGGAAGCTGAAAAACTCTCAGACCCCACACTGCTTAATGGTTTCCTCTTCTCCTCCATCCTGCTAGCTGCTTTATATAGCGCATGTCGCTGTAGCTCTGGAATAATTTATTATTTAATTATGTAATCATTACATAATTCTTCAGCTGTAGCTCTCAATGCTTCTATTGTTTTTAATGTAACTGCTATTGAGGCATGTATGTTTTATTTATTGTTTCCATTGCTGAGCAATAATTATGTAACTCTGCAATTTTGAAATTATTATTTCTACTTGTTTAATTACATAACTATAACAATATTAAGCCTCTAAAACATTTGGTGATAGATTTATAGGGGAGATGCTAGGAGACAGCAATAATAATGATATATCAGAGTAATAATAAAATTAAATAATAGTATTAATATTAATATTAATGGCAATAATGGTAATAGGAAACAACATTTCCATTTGCTTTCTCTTCATGCTGTATTTGGCCTCTTTAACGGGTTCCTTCCCAAGTCTCTGTGGTTAATTAGCTATGTAACATTTGGTACTCAGCAGTGGGTGCAAGCTCATTTCCAGACTTTACCTGGCAAAGCTGTGCTTTACAGAATGCCAGATGGAACAGGTCTGTTTCGTCCTTCTTCATAAGACATGGAATGGGCAGATTTCTTTCTTTTTTTCCCTCTGTCCCCCAGGGACCTAGCAGAGATGGGGTACTTTATGCTGAGAGAACCAAAGGCAGTGGAATACCAAAAATACAAGATGCACTTGGGATGCCGTGATTGTGTTGCTGATTGGGGAAAAGAGTATGGGCTTTGGATTCCAAAGGATCTGGAATGAATTCTGGCTCTGCCACTAATGAGGTGACCTTGAGCATGTTACCAAGCCTCTGTAGAATACATTTTCCACACAACAAAGGTGGGGGTTGTGATACAATATAAGCCTAACCATATTGCAAACTGATTGGGTAATTAAATGTGATAATGTGTATAATGACTTGGAGGGCAACTGATGATGCTCCGTGAGTCACTACTGTTCTGTAAATGCTGGTTGAGAGGTTAAAAGGCAGAACATGACTTGAAGTTGTTTCTTTCTATGAACATCTTGTCCTAACCTCAACTCGTGACCAAGAGCTTGCTTTCACAGACCCTTAGTTACCTGTGCTCTAGAGAATTGTGAGTGATCTTGGGTACCAGCTGCGGGTATACACATCACCTAATCTAATCAGCATAGCAATCCTAAATGGGAACTAGCATTATTAGCACCTGAAAGAGAAAGTCTGGGCTCCCTGAAAATAAGGAGCACACCGAAGCTCTCTTGGTTATTTGTCACACTGCCAGTTGGTGGGGGCTGGGGGATGCTGCCTGGGGGTTTTGCACTAGGGTTCTGCACCAGAAGCTTAATGTAGCTGTGTAAGGGCCAACTCCTTCCAGAACAGCATCAACCCTCTGCTTCCTTCTGTCTCTCTGCCATCCATTCTCCAGAGAGCAGCCATCCTAGCCACCTTAAAATCAGGCGACATTATTGCCCTGGTAAGCCTTCCAATGGCTTTCCATTGTTATCAAACTAAAGCGTATCAGGCCTAAATATAAGACATGTATATGATTTGAGCCTTAGTTACCATTCCAAATTCTCCTCCTCTCACCCTACATCCTATTCCTGGCCTCCAACTTTCCTGGGCTCCCAAACCTCTGTATTCAATTCCTCCTCCTGGGATTATTACTGTCTTCTCCACCCTGTATGCCTCAGTTTTATATTATATTTTCTGAGACATTTTCCTTGTAATTTCTTCTCAATTAAATTTCTGTTTCCTGTTATTCATCAACCAATGTCCCATTTGGTTTATGTATAGCCTGTGCTATCTAGGAAGTTGTTTGCATAATTTTCTGATGATTTGGTTTTTATATCATGTCCCTCAGCAGTATACAATCCTCAGGAATTCATCCCTGTGTCTGGCTTCTTCGCATTCCTATCCTGTATCTTTACAGCTCTACACAAAATGGGCACTCAGGAAATGTTGTTTAGGGAAACAATGTCCATGTACAGTGGAATGTGCCTTTGGTTCAAATAGACACCTGTAATGGGAAGCAAAGGAGAGCTTGTTCTCTTGTGAAGAGTGCTTGATGGGCACCCAAGGAGTGGTGTGGCACCCACCTTCAGAAGCTCAGATCCTGGTAACAGGACCTTGTGTGCTGGATAGAGGATGGTGGGAAGATACTGGGAGCACACAGGACTATGTGATGGCCCTTCCAGGTGCATAGGGCATGAGAGAAGGGTCGATACACTAGAGACTTCTGTTAGACTGAGGCAAAGACAGCTCTTCACCATAAAAAAAGTATGAGAGGTTCAGCTGAGGTTCCCCATTGATGTCTGAATGGGAACTCCTTTGACTCAGAACAGCCACATTTTGGGGGCCACATAACAGGCACCCATTCTGCCAAGAATATCTTTCACTTGCACGACTATCCACAAAAGAAGTCAGGCAGACCAGCCTCCATCATGCCACCCGTTCTCCAGCTACTATTCTAAGGAAACATTTTCCTTTCTTAGGTTATATATATGTGTGTGTGATTTTAAAATATAAGTGACATTATTTATAGTAACGCGTTCTTTATCCTTTCCACTGACTATTTTCTTTTCAGTCAGACTCTCCTCATTCTCACACATCCCATTTAATTGCCACATGAATAACAGGGTGCATAAATATTTAGATCTAGTCCTCTTTGCCCCCTTTCTAATTCCCTCCTCTTTTTTTTCCACTTCGCCTTCATGGGGATATTCCTTTACCTTTTTCTCTTTAACTTTGTTGCCATAACTTTGTCTTTTTTAATAAGGCCTTTGCCTGCTATTTCTAAGTAATTTGTCGTTGCGTTTTCCCTGTGGGCTCTGGTGGCAGAGCTCACACTGCAGGTTGTCGAGGTGTCTGCGTTCAGTCTGTGGCCGAGCTGGAAGGAAGCAGGGTGGTTCCACAGATCTGGGCACACAAGCAGGGTGTAAGGCAGAGAAAACTCTTGGGACACAGCCGTCATGAGTGTGATGAGCAGATGTATCACTTTTTGTATGTGGAGAGGTTATATTTATAGAGAGAAGAAGCCAGAAGGACTAGAGGCAAGGGAGAGCAAGGGGATTGGTTAAGCAGGGTGGTGAGTGGGTTCCTCGTGAGTAGATAGGTGGATCCAGATAACCTGTGAATGCCTAATTTGCATGAGTTGAGTGGCTGAAAGTACGTGATTCTGGACATGAGTTTGGTGGTGGCAGCTTATGGAGAGTCTGTCACCTATTGTCAGCCCTGTTGTGGTGAGAACTCAGGGTTCATTGTGGCCTGCTTAGGGAGCCGTGAGTTTTAGGATTAAGGGTGGATTTCAGAGCAGAGACTACCCAGGGCTTCAGCCTGTCAACTTCCCTTAATTCCATATCCTCCGTGCATCATTTATCAAAGTCCAACATTTCCCCCTTTTTGTTTGTATAATGGAGCAGTGGCATACTATATGAAGAATATTTGCTGATTGATAAGCAGGATGATGCAGGGGTCCCTATGGCAAAGAGGGAGTTGAGGAGTGGGAGGAGGCAGGAAATCAAAAGAATGGAGAGCCAAGGGGTGGTGGCATAGGGTACCTATGACACTTATTGACATAAAAAATATTCCCCCCCAAGTCCATGTCCCATTTTCAGCAGTGATGAGATCTAGTGTCTTCTGGTATTGGAGTCAGCAAGAGGAGTCAATCGTCTCTGGAGGGACTCAAGCTGCGGGTGGCTGACATCTCTGAGGTCTCATGAGAGTTGGTTGGACTGGGTGAGTATAGCTCTTGGGATCTCCGAGGTTCCCATGGAATAATAGCTGAGGAGCAGTAAGTGAGGAGGGGTGTTCATGTAGGATGCAGTTATCATTCCCCACCAGTAGGGGACCTGGTGAGAGCAAGGGAACTTATCCCTTCAGCTGCTGCACTGTTAGAATGAAGCAAAGTAAAAACAGCAATTAATATAGTGGAGAGAGAAGCTTGTGGTGGGCATGAAGCTTTTGCAGCACTTATAAGATGATGTATATCCTTCCATGAGATTGGGCATCTCTGACCAGCACAGCATGGATGGTGATGATGTCTCCTGTGCCTCCCGGGTCTCTGATCTGTCAGGGATAGGCGGGCGATTTTCTCAGCTGGAGGGCTGGAATCTGACATTTCTGGCTGGAACCCAGATGGGTCTAGGTTGATCCTGTGGAAAAATACAAGCAAAGCCTCTTCCTGTCATAAGGAGGGGGTCTGGCCCCTTCCAGAGAACATCTAAGGGGTCTCTCCACCACACTAGAATGGCAGGGGTCACATCAGGTGTTTTCCAGTGGAGAGAGATGGTGGGTGAGATGAATTTTTATATATGTTAAATATGTTAAGGGTAGTTATTGCCATAAATAATTATATATTTGGAGGATAAGTGTACCATTTTGTTTTTTAAGTTGAGCTTTAAGAGTTTGGTGAGTTCTTTCAACAATTCCTTGGCCTTGGGGATTATAGGGAATTCATTTATGGTGAGTGATTTTCCACTGTAAGCAGAAGGTTTTAAATCTAGCGCTGACAAAGGCAGGGCCATTGTCTGTCTTTATTTGTTGAGGGATTCCCATTATAGCAAAAGTGGAAAGCATGTGGTTAATAAGCGTTTTTGCATTCTCTCCTGTCTGAGCGGTTGACCAGATAAAGTGAGAGTAAGTGTCTACAATTACAAAATCATATTTTTGTCAACCAAATTCTGGAATATGAGTAACATTTTCATCCTTCCTGGTTGGTCTGCCATGATACAACTCTCCTGTAGCAGCCTCGAAGGTCCAAGGAGCAACCCTCACCCTGTCTCACCCAGTCTCAACTTATGCAAAGCAGGCATTGATAGGTTTCTGACCACTACCAACCTCCTTTGCCTGTTTCTGCCTCTGCCTCTCCCCTTTTTCTGTATATAACCAACTATATTGATACAATAAATGAGAGAGAGAGCTTTCCACCACATTCTCCCAGACAACTTTGTCCATCACTCTCTGGAGAAATGAGCTGAACACTAACATGGAGAGTTGTAACAGGGAGAGCCACCCACAAGCCCGGCCCTCCAGAGGGTGTTCTCTGCAACACTCCCATGGGCACTGGTTCCGGCCATGCAGAGATCACCTGCTCCCTCCCTGCCAGGATCCTCTGCTCCCTCCCTGCCCGGGTCTGCGAACCAGCCGCTGTACCGCACCCATTGCCCCGCCAGCAGCACCTTCCACAGCAGCCTCTTCTGGATCAGCACCTGGCACCGCAGGCAAATGGAGGGAGCTACGGACCCCAGAGAAGCAACCTCCAGCGGCTAGAGTGAACCAGACGGCACTGGGGCTGCCCCACAGCTGGGCAGCCAATGCCAATGCCAGACAGCCAGCAGAATGCACCAAACAAGAGTAATTCACTGGCATAACCAAGCAGAAATCAGTTTACTGTTTAAGTCATGTGTCTACAATGTTTCTCTTTGTATTCAGAGGTATATGTCAGGCAGTATCATTTAAAGACCAATTAGCTCCAGAAGCAGTTGCTGGGTTCCTGCTTCAGCTTCCTGTTTTACTAAGTGCCTAAGATTAATTACTCCAAAGAGGGTTTGATGATCTTACCTCATAGAATTGTTTTAAGAATTTAAAAAGATAATCTATTTCTCATTGACACATATTGGTATTCCCTTAATTTTCATGCTGCCATATTAATCCACAGGGAGGTGACCACAGAAGATGGAGGTTTAAGTGATGTTGTGAGGTGGGGCTTCATGTGGTGCTTAATGTCTATATAACAGACTAGGCCCATGTGAGGAGACAAGTAAAACCTTGCCAACATTCTGCTGCTACGTTTACCTTGACTTCTCAATCTACACAGCTGTCAGAAAGAGCTCAGGAAATAATGACATGAACCCGTGAATGAAATTGAATTCACATGATTGAAAAGCTTCTTCACAGCAAAAGGAAGAGAAGATGAAGAGAGTCTACAGAATGGGAGAAGGTTTATGCCAATAGTTCATCCCCATGGGATTAACATCCAAGATATATAAAGAACTCAAAGAAGTAAATATCAAAAGAATAAATAGTCCAGTCAGTAAGTGGGCAAATGAACACATACATTTCAAAGGAAGAAGTAAATGAGTAAAAAATTCATGAAGAAATGTTCAGCAACTACAGCCATCAGGAGAATGCAGATCAAAGTACATTTAGATGCCATCTTTCCCAGGCAGAATGCTGTCACCAGTAAACAAGCAAGTACTAATGCTGGTGGCCACCGTGTTAAGTGAAATATTTAGGCCATCTCATAAAGACATATGTCAAGTTTTCCCTCATATGTGGAGCTCAGGGAGGAAAGCAGACATGCATGTAAGGCCTGGTTATGTGTGTGGAAGGGGAATGAGATGAGAAAACATAACAGACAGGGTGCATCCAATTAATGCATATTAGATGCATGTATGTCATAATGAAGCCCCTTATTCTTTACAATTACTACATGCTAATACAAGGTAAATTGTCAAAGGGGGAAAAAAGAAGAATCTCCACCTCTTAACCATCCCCTGCTTAATATCCAATATCATATAAGGTAATCTGAGCTAAGGTACCGGGACCATGTGCAATGCTTGGTAATTCTCAGTTTCTCTGAAGTCTATTGTCATTATCTGCAATAATGATTATCAAAGCGTGTATGCAACTAACTAGAGAGCAGGTCCCAAGTCTCAATCTGGGAGATCCAGACATCAGGGCTGTGTGCACTAGGTACATAATTTATCATACATATTTTTGCATCATTTTTGAAAGTGGCCATGCATCATTATGCTTTATACTATAAAGTGCTATAAAGAAGTACTGATTTCATTGGCTGAGGGAGTTGGGGAGGGTTTTGCTAGTTGAACAAGCTCCAAAATGTTAACAGAAGTTACCAGCAAAGGCACCTGGCAGATCTCTTTCTAAAGAGCAGGCATGGCTTCCTTCCTGGTGCTGTTGTATTTCTCTTTGGGTTCTCATCTTTAACACTTAACTTCCCTTAGCATTTAACTTCTAGCTCAGAAACCCTGTACGTTTTCCTTTCTATCGGCTCTTATTTTATTCTTCAGCAATTTGGTGTTTTTAGTTTCTTTAAGGCTAAAGAGTCTCCTATGGAAAATACTCTTTCAATTAGGTAGAAAAGCACTCAAAATCCTCTTAGAGCTTTATGCCTCTGAAAAAGCTGCCAGGGTAACTCCAATGTAAAACCAAGAAGGAAAAAGAGGAAGAGGGAGAGGAACAGAGGGAAATTAAAGAACAAAGAAGAAAAATAAGCATTCATCAGTAACTAATTCTTCTGGTATTTACAAAGCATTTACTTTTTTCCCTGGGAGATCAAGAAATGCTGAGTTCATTAATTACAGACATTTGGATAATGCTGTTGTAGTTGAGCTCCACACACGCCTGCCTGTGGAGCTAATATCATTAACTTTCTTTGGAAATGAGACGACGGAGAGATTCAGAGCATTGGTGAAAAGTGCTCAAGGTGACACAGACAGTAGCTTGAAGCAAAGCCTTGGGTTCCAAACTCTGCTCTTTTCTGATGTCTAGAAGGAAGGCTTGGGTATGAGTCATCCATTGCTGTCTGTCTGCATACCATCAACCATTTGAGAACTCTACCAGAAGTCAAGGGAAGGATGAACACATTGGCTTTGTCACTGGCAATAAATATCATCCAATCCCAGGAAGGCCAGAGGTATAATCTAAGGCTCCCATTCCTTGGTTGGCTGCTCTCCACATGGCAGAAGGGGAGACATGCATTCCAGAGCCCTGTTCCTGCCAGAGCCTAGTGGCTCACAGCTCAGTGAGAGTCCCCAGCTAACCACAGTGACAGGTCTGTTCTCCTGGGGAAGAGCCAGTGCCCTCATGAAAGGAGGGTAAATATGCCCACACCTCATCTTCCCTCATGAAAGCATGAGGGCTGGGTGACAAGTTGCTTCCAGACAGTCCATACTGTTATTTCACTTGTTCGTTTTTCCAACTCTTTGTCACACCAGCAAGGTAGCAAGATTTCTGTCCCTTGTCCGTCACCTGATTTGCCCTTCTGAGGATACCAGATGGCCATGCTGAGAACCCAGCCTTTGCACAAAAGATGAAGATTCTGGTGTTAAGGTCAAAGGCAAAGTGAGGACAAGTATTTCAAGACTCAGCCCTGCCTTTGGAGGGCTGAAGTAGCTAACTCAGTTAACCCTCCCTCTCTTCCTTCTCTTTGCCAGTTGTACATTAGGAAACACGTCTCCATCTTCCCAGAACACTAAAGCTTTTCTTGTTGGAGAGTGTCTGCAAGTCTGAGGGGAATTAAGTGTTTAGTGTTCAGGCCCTGGGGTGATGACTGCTTCTGAGCCTGGATTTCACTGAGTTATGAGATTTCCCTAATAAGAAAAAGGTTCTAAATTAACTCGCCAGCCAGTGGGTGGAAGTGATCTCTCCACACACAGAAACTCCCAGTTTTGAGCTGCATGAAACAGCATGGAAATGCTTCTTGTTCCCTTGGTGGTTTCTCTTCAGGTACTTGCCACCAGTCCCTGGATCAGTGGGGGACACTGGCCCTTGACAACTGGGCTGTGCAGCTTGAGCGCCAGCAACATCAGTATAGCCTCCAGCTTCCTCTCTCTTCAGACAGTATTTCTTGTTCAAAGACCAGAACAGACAGGATGAACATGGAAAAGCTAATGTCTAAGTGTGTCCCTTGATCCAGAGCTCATGTTGTGGGGGTGGCCAGTGGCGGATGTTGCAGTTCTGTGCAATGAACAGTGGCTTTTGTAAATGCTCAACCTCAGAATGATATTCCCTCCCAGGTTATCACAGCACCAGGAGGTGACTCCCATGAAGAGGCCCTCTGCACACGTGCAGAGCAAAAACCAAGACCCACTTCTGTGAAAAAGCTGTAAAATTCCTCCAGCATCAGCCAGAAAACTGATAACACACATTGCTGGCAATAAAAATATAGTCTCTCAGGATCCCAGGCTTCTTAGAAATTCTCAAAATACTGTTTCCATCTCGTATTACAGCTTTTATCAATTAAGCTCGTCTTGTTCGTGACTCTAGTAAAATGAAGTTGGGTTTTCACATGACTCTTCAAGTGTATTGCTGGATGTGAAGGTCTTAGGGTCTGGGCTGTGAGCTGTGTCTCTTACATAGATGACAAGGTTAGAAATAAAGATGATAGGGTTCTGGTCATGACTGCCCCAGAATCTGATGAGCATAATAGCACAGTCTATTCAGATAAACCACTCAAGGCCTCCTGAAGCATCTTCTGGGCCTCTTCTCATCTTCCTCAGCCGATTAAACCTGGTGACAGTATAATGTTATGAGGCATCCATTGGAGCCAAACCCTCATTGTTTCCTAATTTCCTACCTCAGAGTCAGAATCAGAGGCATTAATGTTTCTAAGAAGGATGACTCTGACTGACATGACCTCAGACCCAGGCATGTCTAGTAGCAGTGTGCTTAGGTTGGGGCTCAGAGCCTTCTTCCAGAGTCAGCTCTGCTCCATGGACAGTCCTCAAAGAAGATACCAAGGACATACTTTGTACCTGCATTTCTAAGATTGCTTCACTCTGATTTGAAAGTTATTTGAACTAATTTGGAAATCCTTTTGGTAGTTGTATAAAGCTTTGTTAAGAATTCTGGTGTGTGAGGAGGGCCCTCAGTGGAATGGGGGCAGGGAGGAGGGACATGGTGGTGCCAATGCATGACTTGTGCATACAAAGTTTCTGCTTAATAAATAATAATTAAAAAACTGGTGTGAACTGGACCTTTTGCCTGAGGATTTCTTCCAAGCCCAAATCTGTTTGTTATTTTCTCTAAAACAAACCTAAAGTTCTACTGTTATTTTTTTATTTATTTGCTTATTTTCCTATCTTTATTTCTCTTAAGAACCATTGAAGATATACTCTTTTTTTGTTTGCTTGTTCATTTTTAAGTTAGAGTCTGGCTATATAGCCAGGCTGGTATTGGATTTGAAATTTTCTTGCCTCCTAGTAAGTGCTAGGATTACAGGTGTTCCCCATCATGCCCAATTCTGATATATACTATTTTTTAAATATTTTATTTAGTTATTTATTTGAGAGTGAGAGAAAGAGGCAGATATATGGAGAGAGGAAATGGGCATGCCAGTGCCTCTAGCTACTGCAAATGAACTCCAGATACATGGGCCATCTTGTGCATCTGTCTTTACATGGGTACATGGGAATGGAACCCAGGTCCTTGTGCTTTGCAGGCATGCACCTTAACCACTGAACTATCTCTCAAGTCCACTAATATCACTAATAGATGAGACTTTCTTCCCATAATAGCCATAGGCTAGAGCATGCTTGTCATTTCAAGCTATTAAGTTTGTTGTTCTTTCTTTTGCAACAACATAACACTCAAGTATAGAGTTTATATCCAATACAAGAGCATCAGGGCAGGGGCTTATTCTACACAGGAAGGGATGGACTGTTAGAGACAGATATCAGAGATGACATGGGAAGAGTGAGGATTTCTCAGACAGAGGAGAGCACTATGGAATGGCTGTGATATCATGGAAGGTGTGTTTATAGAGACCTGAGGCACTGACTTGTCCAAAGTTAGGCGTCTGTGTAAGTCAACTTTCTTCCACTTGAAGGTTTCAGCCTGTGGCCACTTGGCCCCAAGCCTGTGGGCCTCTGGTGAAGCTGCACATTGTGGTAGAAACTCATGATGGAGCAGGACTTCTCATGGTGGCGCAGCAGCTAAGCCCAGCACAGAGGGAGGTCTGGGACTCCGCAATCCTCTTGAAGGGCATGCTCTTAATGACCGATTACCTCTCACTAGGCCCCCATCTCTTAAAGATCCCACCCCTCCTATAGTTCCAAATTACAGACCAAGCCATTATCGTGTGGGATCTGACAGGACATCTAAGATTTAAACTATAGCAAGGTGTTGGTGTCCCCGATGCTATGAAAAAATACCTGAGGCTCGGTAGTTCACAAATAATAGAAATTTATTCCTGACAGTTCAATTCTGGAGGCTAGGAGGTATAAGGTGTTGGTAGTTCCGTGTCAGGAAAGGGCCCAGACTCTTTCCAAAGTGGCACTTTACTGTCACAACCTCAAAAGGGGACAAAGGCTGTGTTCTCACATGGAGGACAGGATTGAACAGGAGGAAACTACAGCGCTCTGAAACCTCTTTAATTTATTAATTACTGGTGTTCCATTGAAGGCACAAAGCTCTCATGGCTGAATTGCCTTTTAAAAGCCCCACCTCCCACATTGTTACTTTGGTGACTAGGTTCCAAGATATGGAATCTGGAGGGACACATCAATTCAAATCATGGCACACAGGTACTCATGTTCCCATTTCTTTCTTAATGTAGATATTTCACAATCCCATTCATGACTTGTCCATGAGAACAAAGGATGTTTCCTTCCTCTGACTTTCCCATGTCAGTGATTAACACATATACTGGCTCTTCTGTCTTCCTCATCTCAGTGTTAGCCTCATACCAACACACTTTAAAGTTAGAAATAACATCATTAATGCACAAAGCAGAAAGTTGACCAGGCATTTTACTTTATCCCCTGACATTTTCTTTTTTCTCTGGCCATATTCTTCTTTAAAAAAATATTTTTACTTATTTATTTGCAAGCAGAGAAAGAGAGAGAGAGAGAGAGAGAGAGAGAGAGAGAGAGAGAGAGAGATTGAGAATGGGCATGTCAAGGCCTATAGCCTCTAAACAAACTCCAGATGCATGCAACACTTGGTGCATATGGCTTTACATGGGTACTGGGGAATTGGGGAATTCAACCTGGGTTGTTAGGCTTCGCAGGCAAGTGCCTTAGCAGCTGAGCCATCTCTCCAGCCCCTGACCACATTCTTACATGGCTAATCTGTTACTTCAAACTCATACCCTTCATAGCCAGTCACACAAGTTCCTGTCAAATGCACTGCCATTTTCCAAGAGTGGTAGGTAATATAGTTGTCTTCCAGCATCACTGTGCCCTGTGTTTTCACTGAGGGTGACTAAGTAATACGTGAACTTCCTCCCTTTATTACATGGCTTGAGTCTTCATGCATCATTCTGTCAGCCACAACTTCTGGATGGACTATATAATTCCCCCAAGTGTGTTAAAGCCTGAATTCAATAGTCTTAAGGACCTCCAATTCCTGACATCTTCTGTCATTCTGTTTTTAAACATATAGTCAATAGCCTTGCTGTCATTGACTTTTCTTTGTTTTTTCTTTCTGATTTCCCAAAATTGCTCTGAAACCTTCCACCAGGCTTAGAGTACTTAATCGTCAGTGAATTCTTCATAAATGTCAGTGGGAACCCCATGTGTTCCTAGAGATTCCCTTTATCTCAATAGCCTTTATTAAGCTTGCTACCCTGCAGGCACTGATTTTTGCCCCTTACAACCTCAATTTCTTCTTGGGTAGCAACATCTCAGTAGACAGCAGATTGCTGCCTTATTTCCTCCTTGCTCCCATTTCTGCCTGCCCCTTGGGAAGCCCATTCTTATCATTAACACTAACCCTTGGCTTTTCTCACAATCACACACACGTTCTCAGAGAGTTGGAGAAATCATCTCCAAAGGTCACTCACCATAACTCACTTTGGAAGAATAATATACATTTCCCCACCTTTTGCTTTCTGGAATAGTCTTCTTCACGTTGCATCATTCCACTTGAGCCAACTGAGGATTTACTCACCACACACTTATTCATTGCACACAGAATAAAAAGGATGCCACATTTGGGCCTGCAGATTTAGGGTTCCTCCTTTGTTTTAGGCAACCATGTGGTCACAAAAACTTTGCTAAGAGTTCTCTTTCTGCAACTCACCACTAAGGGACACCATTCAGAGCAGCTCTCTTTGCAGTTTCCAGGAATGCATTAAGTCTAAGGTGAAGATCATTTGCCTCAGCAATCACTAATGATCTGAGCGCTATTGTGGGCTTCTTCCTTCCTGGCTGCCTGTGGTTTTTAAAGGACACTCAGATTTCAAATCTGCTGTGAACCTCAGCCTGCTAGAGAAGTCCTATGATGTCTCCTGAGAAAAGAAAACTTTTGTTGTCCCTGCTTCTTCCTGTCTCTCTCCTTCTCTGCAATGGATTCTTGGGGCTCAGTAGATCATCTCTCTTGATGGTTTGTTTTTGTGATATTTAGAAATAATCATTCTGAGGTGAATGCTTGTTGGTTGGCAGAGGGACCCACCAGTTCTTTTATTCCAGTGTTGCTGGCAGTGGAGAGCTCAGCACAGGGTCCTTTCAGAGAGGTGCTGCTCTTACAGCCACTTTATAATTTACCCAACATAGTCGGGCCTTAAGCAACATAGACATGTTTTGTACATTTCTTGTGTCCTGAAAATGCTAGCAGGTCACTATATATAGTACCTACTTAAAAAGGAAAGAATATCATGTACTTTCTCCCTGGATTTGTGCTTCTCTGTCAGGTAAAGAGATGAACTTTTTGTGTTTTTAGATAGCAGGTATTTATCAAAATATATGAAAACTTTGACTTGTTATTCTTAGTAAATCCCCAAAGGAAAATATTTGTCTCTGCATTTCATGCTTATTGCTATTGATACCACCTGTAGGTACCCTAAGGGACTCTCTCTCTCTCTCTCTCTCTCTCTCTCTCTATATATATATATATATATATATATATATATATATATATATATATATATATATATATATATATATAGTTTTTATCAACTCTTCCATTCCAAAAGAGTGATATTAAGCCACTCTCAGTATATGGTGCGTATTATGACTGTCTCATGAGGAGTGTGAAGCTCCACATTTGCAAGAGGATTTTAATTCAAGGTATATGGAGACATAAGCAACTGAGTCACCACAATGCCTCCAGCCTTCCTTGCCAAAGCAATGGTGATGTGAATTTGCTATTGAGCCCGAGTGACAGGATTTCTGCGTATTGAGTGCCTGTTTGGGATGATGTATTCTTTAGGACAGCATGTGCGCTTGGACAAAGTTCACTGACACTCTTCAGGCATTTTCCAGTCTTCCCACAAGCCAGAAATCATACCAGAAGTTCTTTCCTGAATCAATGAGGTAGCTGCTTAATGTTCTGCTTCCCTTTCCAGCTCCTGAGCCCCCCTCTGTCAAGGTAATGCTGGGTAGCTCGAGTTTGTTTTCAATAACAGTCTTGAGAGGAAGCTCCCACTGCAATCTGGCCCATGCCACATGGCCATGGCACTTTTTGTAACAGAATTTTTAGTGGGTTCTGATGGTCGTTTTCACTGTGTTTGTCCTGTGGGGGAAGCTTCCCATGACTGTAATTCTAGATGTCTGTTACTTTAATTCTGCTTCTCTTTGTGTGCAAACTGGCTAATTCCATCTCGAACTCATCTTTCTTAAAATACCTTGCCAAACACAGCAAGGGAAGATCAGCATATGCTCGCATTCTGGCTCTTTCCAACTGCTTCCCCGAGTTGCACGAGCTCAGTAGGCACTTGGTCTGTCTTCCATGTTAACAAGGGTGACAGTTTTACCAAATGTTTTACTAGGCAGAGCAGGGATCTCCAGCTTGCTAGGTCTGTTTCCTTGCTGTCTACCACTAAACTGCTAAGCTGGTGTCCGATGACTGTAGACTTTATTGTCTTTTTTGTTTCTTGAATTTTCAAGGTAGGGTCTCACTCCAGCCCAGGCTAACCTGGAATTCACTATGTAGTCTCAGGGTGGCCTTGAACTCATGGTGATCCCCCTACCTCTGCTTCCCAAGTGCTGGGATTAAAGGTGTACACCACTATGCCCAGCTGTCTTTTTTGGTTTTAAAGGTAACATCTAATTCTGTATAGTTGGAATAATATTGGAACAAATCTTTCCCAAATTTTAAAGTTATCCTAGAGTAAAAGTATGCTTCCCCTCTCCATACATTTCAGTGCCAATGCTCCTGAAATATGAAAGAGCCTTGCACACTTTCTTCAACATGGTGATGCAGGGCTCTGGGTTCCTTCTTCCCCTTGACCATGCTTTGCCCTAGCATTCCAGCCCTTCAGCAATTGCCAGGTAGCAAAGAGTTATACCTGCCAAACATGAAGGAAAGTTTCATTAGAACAAAGTTATACTAAGGAGGGAAGTGTTCAACACATAGCTTCAGGCCTTCAGCATCCATATTCATGGAGGTAACCAGCCTGGATTAAGAAAAACCACGTTCAGCCTAAGCACATATACTTTTCCTCTCCATTTCTCCCTAAATAACACAGCATATGGACTTAAAGACATTTCACTCGTTTGTTAAAGAAGGAGAGGAGAGGGAGAGCATGGGCATGCCAGGGCCTTTTGTCAATGCAAACTGCAGACATGTGAGCTGCTTTGTGTTCCTGACTTTGTATGAGTACTGGGGAATAGGACCCAGGCCAGCAGGCTTTGCAAGCAAGCACTTTTAACTGCTGAGCCTTCTCCCCAGCCCACTATGAGCATGTTTTATAGACCTTTTACTTTGCCATAGGTATTAAAATAATTTAGAATTATTTGAAGTAGATGTAGAAGGATGGGACATGTTATATGCAGAGAAATCATTTTATGTGGGACTGGAATATCCTTGGATTTTGGTGTTCTCATTGGATCCTGGAGTGTACTTTTCTACAGACACTGGAGGATGGCTGTGTTTATGGTTATTTATTTATAAAAGTGATGTTCAGGATTGAACCCAGTGTCTGAACCTAGATACTCTGACCCTAAGCCCAGTATTTCAGGGGTGGGAAATATGAATTCACAATGTAGCCAGGCAGGCTTTGACTCCAGATCTTGTCTCAAACTCCTGAGTGCTGGGATGACAGGTATGTACCACCAAATTAGTCTATTTTCTTGTATTTAACATTTTCACCATGTCTACTACATTCTTGGTAGGATGCTATTCTTTTGCATGTCTAACGTAGACAGATTGGTTTAAGCCTTAGTTAATGTTAAGAGGAAATGCTGGTCTTAGTGAACAAAGCACACACCTTCATGTATAAACATGTTACACACCCAGATTGAATAAAGAGCTTTTAATGAAGAATATGATTCCAGTTACATTAATCCTAATTGCACACAAAACTTTTAATTAAGTTGTGAGGTATATAAGCCATGTATCTTCATACTTTGATTAGTAAAACGTTATAATCCTAGTGCTATTCTGTACTCTTATTTGATGAACTTGGTTCAAAACATGGCATTAACAGAAATACCAGAATATTTTTTATAATTTTTTATTTTTATTTTTTTGAGAGAGTGAGAGAAAGATATGGAATGGGTGTGCCAGGGCCTCCAGCCACTACAAACTCCAGACACATGTGCCACCTTGTGCATCTGGCTTTATGTGGGCCCTGGGAAATTGAACTCAGGTCCTTCTGCTTTATAGGCAAGTGCCTTTACCACTGAGCCCCAAATTCCAGAATTTTTATAAAGATTAATTTCAAAAGTGTTGTTAAAAATATTGTCAGCTCATTCTAATTTTTTGGCAAGTTGACATGCTTAGTTATAGCTGCAATCAAGTTCATGGTTGTTTCAGGAACTTTTACCTTGTATTAGCATAACATAAGGGTTTATCTTCAGCATATTACTGGGAATACTGAGGCATGCATTCTTATTAATAGAACACCACAGTTTTTTCATTAATCATAAAGGGAATTGATAATTGCCTATGGGAGTTTTTACCTATGAGGAAAAATGTTTGACCCAATTATGCTTGGATGGTGAGGGATGAATATATTGAATTATGATGCACAGATCATTGGTGGATTTCAGGTAAGGAGTTATCCCACGGGAATAACTATGAGTGAGCAAGTGTTAAAAATTTGAAAGCTGATAATGCTGTCATTTCATCACCCGTCACATCTTGGAAGTGTAATCCCATTCAATGCAGGAGATGAAAAGGTAAACTTGGCATGTTCAGTAACATTAAGCACCTGTCATTCAAATTCCAGGATCCAGATGGATTTATAGAAAAGAAGCAGGCAACTCTCCAAAGAGCCAAAAGCCTGTGATGGTGGTTAGTAACTGGTTTTCCAAAAGGTTAAACTAAAGCTAATGCAACTAGCTTTGACAAACTTAAGCTTCACCGGAAAATTGGCTGTCAACCTTAGTATAAAACTAGCAACTATATTCTTCGAAACTTTAAGACTCCATTAGGAGTTGATAAGATTGCACAAGAAATTTTAAGTGTGACTAGTCAGATTTAATTCCAAAGTCAAGTTCTTTTTCACATGTTTATTCGAAGAGAAAGGGTTATTTTTTTTATTTTTTTTGCTAATGAGCTGGAGTAGAAGGCAATTACAATGCAGGAGGAACATCCCCTTTGTAGTAGTCAGGAACTCTGCTTCTACCACAAATGATAAGTTCCCCAAATTTCATGTTCATTTATAGAAGGAAGAATTTAAGTATCAAAAATAGCTCGAGCATATAATGATGGGAAAACTCCTGTCTTGAGTGTGTGGACTTGTCTTATTTTATCTTCTTCCTCAATACTGACTCCTTTCCTCATCTTTCTCAAGCTTGTGGTGAGCACTTCAGCTTTTCCAGACAATTATCATGGTAGGCAGAATACGAAAGATGGTTGCCAATGACTCCCTTGTATGAGGCCAGGACCTGTGAAAATGATGGGATAGTCAATTTCTGCTCCTTGATTAGGATATGAGACATGGAAAATGTTGATAGGACCTTACACACATTGTCATTATGGTAGACTGGGGAATGATAGGAAGCCAGTAAGCCAAGTTCCTGCTGGCCTAGAAGAAAGCAAAGGACACTTATCAATTGCCCATTGGGGCGATGTGGAAAACAACCCTGACCAGCTGCTGACCACTGGCTGGACCCAGCCAGCACCTAGCAGGAACAGATTACCTGAGCTCCACAAGCACAGGAAATGAATTCTGCTCATAAGTAATGAAAATGACTTGGATGACCATAGCTGGAGCTGATGCCTTCCTTTAAGGCTGGAATTCCTAAAAAAACAAAACAACAACAACAACAAAAAAAAAAAAAAACCTATGAGATATCAAATGTTTGCTGTTCTGAACTGCCTCATCAGTGATCAGTTTTTTTTTGTTTTTTCTTTTAGTTTAAATGAGGGTTTATTAGTACATAAAGCAGAAAGCCAGTGAGAGTAAGGCAGAGCTTCTGAGTAGGGAGGGATCCCAAGCAAGTACCCTGTCATTGATAA
The DNA here is from genome assembly GCA_004024765.1 of Zapus hudsonius. Lineage (NCBI taxonomy): Eukaryota > Metazoa > Chordata > Mammalia > Rodentia > Dipodidae > Zapus > Zapus hudsonius. The sequence goes on along the minus strand of PVHP010003196.1, from coordinate 703 downwards.
TTGTTTGGCAATGGAATCAAAGCAATGCCCAACCCATTCTTTTATACTTATTCTTTCTTTCACATGATATGTACTTTATTATTTTATACCTGTGACATGATAGATGTTCTACTGGGGATATGCGATATAACATAGGCTCTGAATTTTTTTTAGTTTGTGAAGTAGTGAGGAAAATATTCTACAAATCAAAATTTGTTAGAAAGATCATGTGATCTTAAAGGAGCTTCACCCTGTCATGCCCAGGGTGCAAGGAGGAAGGTCTGTATGTCTATATAGGTTGGGTGGACAAGTTTCAAGGAAAGACTATTATAAAATGAGAGAAGAGCATTTTTTTCAGGTGGACAGGAGATGGAAGAATACCCCATTAGAGAAGTTATAGGAGTAATTATACCAATGTTCCTCTAAGGATGGTATGCAAGTAGAAATGATAAAAGAGAACCAGAACAGTGGGAGAGATGGAGAAAAAGAAAGTTGAGTCTATAGGTGCATTGCAACAGGGTATCCAGTGTGTTGTCCAAGGCAAGGTATTGGTGTGTGTAGGACTTGAGAATGCAATGCAATCAGGGAATCTCTCCCCTAAATCCATGCAGTCTGCATCTCTATGTTCACCATATCACTTTCGGGAGAGACTCACATGTATCAGGGAATCTTGAGGCTAGTGAATCTGCCGAATCTGCATGCTCCTTTTATAGAAGAGGGTAAT
>PVHP010003195.1:0-80968 GCA_004024765.1 Zapus hudsonius | reverse complement strand
AACTTTTAATGGAAATTAAAATGTGATAGACCATTAATTTATTTATTAAGACACACAGTAGACAGACCTGACTTGCTCTCCTCTCCCTGCTTTTCTACCCCTTCCTCTTCCACATGCCCAACTTCTTCATTAATCTCTGTTTTTCCACCAGTAAAGAAAAAGATAAGACCAGATAGGTGTGTTTGTTAGTTTTAAATGAAACAAAACAAATAAAATATTCATAGTGATACTATAGATGACTCTAAAGAGATTATTTTAAAGAAGTTTCTGACATTTTATCAAAAAGAAAATATGATTACTGTTAGTGAATTATCATATTGTCTGATTTAATGATGGTATTGAGTTTCAGAATACAAATTGTGACCCTCTATGTACAATATATGGGTAAATAAGCAAAATAGGTATAATTTATTGCTATAAATTAAATATATTAGAAAAATTGTATATTAGAAAAACATATTAGAAAAATTTTCTTCTAGAAAAACAAAAATGACATATAAGCTAACTTTACAAACTTGCAACACATCAAAAATAGGGTAAAACAATAATAAATAATAATAAATATAATACAGTTGTTGATTACATTTTAATTTGTATATTATTTTTATTTTGTTAGTTTTTAGCCAAGAAGACATGAAAAAATAAAAACTACGTTCAAAATCAAAGCATATACTATTTAAAATCATATTAGCTTTTTGACAATATATTATTCAAACTGATAAAAAATTAAACCAGCCCATCTGTAGCTGCTGTTGATTAGAAAACAATTTAACATTTGAATACTAAAAACATTCCATGAAATTACCTATTTTAACAACTGTTTAAAAGTTAGTTCACATGAAATTTGATTTGGACCATTAATCGTCTATTTACGATTGTTGCACTTTTAACTTTAGTTAGAAGTTGAAGACTTCTAACACAGGTCTCGGATATTTCTTTTAAAACTGAAGAAAAATTACACAATCTTATATCTACTGACGTTTCCATACCAGTATCTATGAACCTGCGGTTAAAAATTAACCATTCCAGTAAGTTAAACAAACAGATAAAAATCATTTTGTTTTACACTGAGAAGGATCAGGAGGGTCTGGCTTCCCTTTCCTCCATGAAAAAAACATGAAAAAATATTACAATTGGAGATGTTAAAGGAAAATTTTTATAGTTTTAGTGAAAAATAATAGAAATAATAAGTAGAATGTTTGTTGATATGTCTCTTTGAACCTTCTTAAACCATGATTTTCAATCTTAGCAATACAAATAATTTCTGATCATATTTAGTATTATCAAATAGAGCTGCTCAGATCTGAATAAACAAACACTATAAAAGATATTTAAATTGAGGCTTTTATAATCAAAATAAAAATCATAATTCTAAATTCATATGCCAAAAAATTATCCTACAATTGTACCTTCAAATTTTCTGAGGGGACAAAAATCCATATTATTGTACTTATTATAAGGAAATTATTTTTAAATTACTTTTAATTTTAAAATAAATAAATATAAATAAATAAAAATAAAAAAATAGGTTCTGAGACTTACACAAATGATTAAGAACTATAAAAGTGTTGCTAGAATTCATCAGACAGCATAAGGGACCACTGGTCCCAATAGCTCTATGCTACTCAAAACCATGGAGCACAATAAAAGAAGCACAGAATGAAGTTGATAATCATTCAGTCACAACGAGCAGGATCACAACTTACATGGAGAAGTCGTAAAAGGCAACAAAGTATAGTTGCTTGAACACAAAGCATTTGATTTTACCATGCACATCAAAGAATAGCAAAATTTTATCGAGTGGTAATTTATGCATGATTTCTGATAGCTTTTCAGCTTTCAAGTTAATGTTTCCTGGCTCACAAATCATATTTCGAGTTCTACCATGTGCTAGAATTATTCTATGTGCTAAATAAAACATTTCACCATTCTCTAACTGAGAATAATTGTAATTGTCTTAGTATATGTATGACTCTCCACATATCACAACTCAACCATTTGTTTTAGGCATAATGGAGTATTTGATAATGAAACTACACCACCTTTATACTTGATAGACTGCATGGAGTCTTGCTCCAACATCAAAAAGATATGAGAAACATAAGCCACAATCACAATTTATACAACTTTCTCTTCTAGAAAGTCAAATTTAATAATTACAAGATCATCATAAATGCAAAATGAATTATATGATGATAAATACAGCTAGACTATGTGTACATTCCTCAATAAACACAGACTGCAATTGATATCTCTGATTAACATCTTACTGAAAAATCTAGAATTTTACTTAAAAATCAACTTAAATCTTTATAAAAGCAAATTTCCAGTTATGTTAAAGAAGTTAAATTCTTTGTATTCTTACAAGATAAATAAAAGAAATTTAACTCATTGTTATTATTTCTGAATAAAATAAAAGTGGAATTCTTTTTCTGAAACCATAAAACAAAATAAATTAACGGAATATAAAACTATGCAAATGATGTGACATCAATTGCAGTTGGGTTAATTATTGCTTACATAGCCCCCAAAAGGCTTGTAGCATAAAACAAACCCTCCTTTATGTACAGACCTTCATAAGGTTCTATCTCCTTGACTCCATTGTCTAGGGAAAACAAAAATAAAAATAAAACAAAAACAAAAACAAAGGGAACCAAAGGACAGGGGTTAAAAACAATACAAGTTTCCAAAGTTATAGAATTATCATTTACTAAATAAAATTTAAATGGTGTTTTGAATATATATATAGATCTGTAAAACAAAGTTAGTTATAATTTGGAAGAACCTGATTTTTGTATGATGTTAAAAATTAATACATTCAGTTATCTATGCTCTTAGAGGTCCTTCGTCCATGATTTTGTAGATATTTGAAAAGTACATTTATATCTATCAGCAAATATTGCATTTAAGAAGAAAATTTGAAGTTATTAAAAATATCAGTACAACATGCATTTTTTCTTTGCATATTTGTGATTACCTTTTGGTTGCACTCCAGTTTTGAGAAGAATCCCCAATGTTGTGAATCAGCTAACCAGTCCTTTGCAGTATGTGAAAATTGATTTAGCTAGTTACTAATAAACTTTATGTAATTACCAATAATTATATAATCTTAGATATAGTCATAAAATATAAACCAACAGCTTAAGGCTTCTATTTACTTTTAAATTCATCCATTCAAATTTGAAAGCTGTCAAAGAGGCATAAAGCTACCATCTTTTACCTCTAAGTATTAATAAACTTTACATGCAAAATATATAATCTTCACAGATATTGCTACTGTCAAATGTAACCAAGGAATGCAACTAAGAGAAGACAATTCACACAAAGATAATAAGAAATCTTGATTCACCTTAGTTTCCATGTGTATTTCCTATATGGCATTAGAAATAAAACTTACTTCTCTCCAACGTTCCCTTTGGTGGAAGCTGTGGAAGTTGTCGGCCCCTTCGTCCTGCCACTGGAGTACTTGATGGGCTTGTCTGGACAGACCCAGTACGGGGATGAGACCTACAAAATACATCATTAATACTCATTTGCAGGAAAAATTAAATACTGTTAATATAGGCAATTGGTTTATATGATAGCTGTATAAGCATAATTTTTTTAAAATAAAGGTCTAGCTGCTGATTAAAAGGTTAGCAAAACAGGACAAAATATGAGTATTGGAATGATTATTAAATACCAAAAGATGTTTATATTTTTGTGTAATATGCATACATACACACACACATGCACACAGAACCTTACAATAAAATCAATGGAGTAAGTAATGCAAGTTACTATTCTATTCATAGAAAAGCAAATGGAAAATTCTGAAGCTCAAAAAATGAAAGGTAAATTTTTACATTTCTTTCTACCAGACTACAACTTATTAATACTAACCTTCCTGCCTTGACCAAATAAACTTTTACTTAGGGTTATGTGAAACATCCCTTCATTAGAAAATATCTCATAAAAGTATAAATAAAACACCTGAGCAATTAAAAATTCAGTTAAATATTGCTTAATATATAATGTTTGTGTTGATAGAAAATAAAAATACCTAATTTTATATACTGTTATTATGATGATTACTAGAAACGTGATGTCTAATGAACACAAGCGATTTCTCATTCCATAGGAGACCATAACAGTCATGAGGGGCTTTCCTGAGGACTCCTAATGAATGAGAAATCACAAAACAAATGCAATCAGGACAGTTAATAAACAAATTACAATGGTAATGACACACTATTATATCCACTGAATATAAATAGTGTGCTTTCACTGACAAGGTTAGTATCGACTTGCACTAGTGATCAGCCAAAGATGGTAAAAGAGACCATTTAGCTGTTGGAAAAATAAAATGGTGGGCTGGAAGGGCAAAGAGGGAAGTTAGTCTGATTGATTTTTCTTTCACCTCGATAAGGCAGGTGAAGGAGGGGCAGATCTTCCAGTCATTAATGAAGGCATCGACCTCATGAGGTTTGTATCAGGACGTTCAGAGGATCTGGAGCGGGTGGTGGTCCGCTCAAGGAGAGGCCGCTGTTCTGTTGATCTGGATCTGTGATATGGCTGTCTATCTGCTGCTTCACAATCCCTGAAATGTTAGTCAAAAAGCAGCTCAGTTGATCTTTAGTGCCCTTCTGCTATTTGGTTATGATGCATCAAACTGATTTTGAAAAAGGAATTTCTTAAAATTACTGTGTATGTAAAAATTTTTTTTTTCACCAACATATTCTGAGCAAATTCTCACTAAGCTTCTTAATTCCAGTGCAGATAGCAGTTGCTCAATCAGTGCAAACCAAACTGCTTTCAAAAATGAATTCCCTAAACATAACATGTGAAATATATGAATTAAAGGATTTCAGTAACTTTCCCAATATTTTTCAAGAGTCAAGCAAACCATATAAAAGTAATAACACTCAGCCATGATGCTATTTAGTAGCATGCTGAGTAAGCTATGGAAAGGATCATAGCAGAAGCAGAATCTCCTGATACCTTGAGCATTTAAGCAGAAAAATGAGGTTTTAGACACATAGGAAGCTAGGATGTGTGTATCCATATTTAGATATGTCCTCAAAAGACACAGAGTTTAGCAGAGAACTATTTAACCAGCCATCTTTCTAAGAACTTTTGCTATAGCAATCAGTTCAGAATGAGTATTGATGAAATCATATATAAAATTATCCTGAAACAAAGTGATCTATTTAACCACAAATATCAAACACTACAGCAGAAGAATGCTTTGGTCTAGGAAACACTGAAATACAGCTGAATACTTTTACATTTAATGAGACCAACAAGTTCCCCAATTTTAAGACATCCTGAAAAACATTAGCTGTGGCTGTTGAACACAAAAATAATATATATGCCAACATACACTTCCAATTACCCACCCAGTTGCAGCCACAATAATGTAAATGTTTATGGACTATAGTAAGACAGGCATTGAGCCCATCAAGGACTTCCAGCAATTAACCTACAAGTTTGCTCAACCTTAAGTTTGAGGAAGGAAAATGCAAGCAATTATAGAAAAGTACAATACTGGACAAACAAACATTAGGTTAGTAAACTTTATTGTAATCAACAAACCATTATTTTAAAACAAGTTATTCCATTAAAATACTAGCTACAGGTTATTTTTCCCAGACTTAGAAAGATTCCATAAAATAATGAACATTTTAAAAGCATGTCTCTGATGGATAAAATTATATACTGTTATTATGAGACTATGTGATGAAGTATGATCCTGACACTAAAATATCTTAATAGTATGCTCAGTGATTTCATTGATCAATTTTGAAGAGTTCACAAGTTTTCCCTTTATTTTTCTTTTTTGGCAAGGACTTAAATGGACATAATGCAAATCCCTGATATGCATTGTTGCCTGATGCATTTAGCTGCAATTTCACAATGCAGTCCAAATTATAGCTAGAAAAGGAATTGGTGTCCTAAAATTCACTGAAGCCCAAAAGATGTGCTTATTTTCATGCATATCTATCTGCCTCCATCATTTTTGATGACATTATATCCCAATATCCAATATAAACTTGCTGAAAATAACAAAACATAAACAAGGTCTACTCTTGAGAAGGAAAGCTACCAATATACGCAGTTAGGGATCAAACAGATGTTACAATATGATCAAGATGTTGGACTGCAAGAGAAAAAAATGGTCTACACACAAAACCAGAGGTAAATTTTAACATTGGTAGATGACTGAAGATATAAACTACTCAAAGGGAAATGCAAGAAATAACAGAAACTACACAACCAAATACACCTTCTGAATAAAGGCATTTTTTACATAATGATTTCAGAAAAATATATTCAGAAGTGGTACTGTAATGAATTAATCTAGAAAAGTATTCTGACAAACTAATGGAGAGGAAGTAGAGAAGGTATGCATATCAAACACTATAAAATCACCATTTGCAAAATATATACTCTATAGATTTCAGAATGCTCAATACTCAGATGCATACAATAATAAATAATAATAATAATATATAATAATAAAGAATAATAAAGATAGAAGAGCTCAGAAGTCATTTAATCCAATCTCTCTCATTTTTGAAATAAGAAATTTAAAGCTTGCAGAGTCTCATAATTTGATTTTTAAATTATTTATTAATTCATTCATTTATTCATTTATTTATTGAAGAGCGGCATGTGGGGGCAGGGCCTCTAGCCACTGCAAATGAACTCCAGAAGAATGTGCCACCTTCTGCTCTGGCTTTATGTGGGTACCAGAGAATTAAACCTGGGTCCTTAGGCTTTGCAGGCAAGTGCCTTAACCACTGAACCATGTCTCCAGTCCTCATAATCCGATTTTTTAGTGGCTCCCCCCCCAAATTAAATGTTGAACTAGGAGAAAAAAAAACTCATGGGAAGAAAGATCATAAAATAAGATTTGAATTTCAATTTGTGATGTGTTGGAAGAATAATTCCTGTGCCGTTGTCATTCAGATAGGGAAATCTGCCCTTCAAAAAAGATATGTAGTTTGATGAGTCTCTGTTACAGCTAAAATTCTCTTAACTCCGGGTGGAGCATGATGGCAGACGAGTAGCAGCCTCGCCAGGACTCTTTCAGTAAAGGTTTGATTTTCCAGCTGGGATCCAAACCTCAGATCCCAGCTGGCCCTCAACCCAAGCCTACCCTCTCCCCAGCTCCAGCACCAGCCCCGACAGGGTTCCCCAGTGTCTTTCTGCTCACAGAGGAACATAGAGCAGCTCCCGCCATCACCACAGTCTCCTGCTTCCCCAGTCCTTGCCAGCTGAGCACCTATCCCTGGGGGGGGGGCCCTCCTTCCAGTGCCTGATTGGGCACACTTCTCTCCGGTAGCCCCCCCCCCCCCACAGGCAGACCCGCTTCTAGGGCAAACTGACCTAGCTTGCTTCCGGAACCCCACTAGGGACCACAGCTATGGGCGGGGCCAGGCCTTTGGCAGATACCCAGGAACTGCTGCCATTGCTGAGTGGGCAGAGGCCTTAGGGCCACTAGTCCCATTATGGAGCAGGAAAGTGGCAAGGAAGTAGAGGCAGCAAATATACAATCCCAAAGAGAGAATAATATGACTCCTGATCACAACTGCAATGCAAACATGAAGTAGTTGATGGCTGCTATGGAAATTCTGAGAAAAGACATGAATGAGATGAAGCTTACCAACTCCAGACTGAATTTATTGGAGAGATATATGAATGAATTCAGAAACACATTAAGTGAATTGAAGATAAATCAACTAATGGAAGAGCTAGACAATCAATTGATTAAATTTGATGAGGACTTAAGAAAACTTAAAAATGATTTTCAGGAATCCTTAGCAAAAACAAAAATAGACTGGAAATTGGATCTCGCCAAAGAAATGGAGACTATAAACAAAATTATAGCAGAAACAAAAAATGGAGTTGTTAAAAACCTCCCCTGAATCAATCAGTCCCAGAGTTGACAATCTGGAGGATAGACTCTCAGAAGTTGAGGATAAGACAGAAGGAATTAATAAGGATGTCATACGTTTCAATAAATTCAAGAAATCAAGTGAGCAAAATTTGAGGGATCTATGGGATACCATAAAGAGGCCCAATATTAGAATCATGGGGATCCCAGAGGGAGAAGAAGCCCTGGCTAAGGGCATAGGAAATATCTTCAACAGAATTATTCAAGAAAACTTTCCCTATCTAACAAGAGAAAGCCCACTCAACTTTCAAGGGGCCCAGAGGACTCCAAACAGACAGGACATGAAGAGGAATTCTCCAAGACACATTTTAATTAAGATGCCTAACATAGAAAGCAAAGAGAAAATACTCAAAGCTGCTAGAGAAAAGCAAACCATAACTTATAAAGGAAAAGCCATTAGACTTACCTCAGACTTCTCATTAGAAACCATGAAAGCAAGAAGGGTTTGGAATAATGCTTTTCAAGGCCTAAATTCTGTTAACTCATTTGTTCATTCTTTCAATACATATATGCTTAGTGCATGTGCTGTATTAATCACTACACCAGGTACTAACACTTCTGGTCAAAGACAAGCATGGTAGGATATAAGAAAACGTGTTTCCCACAAAGTAAGAACTTGCATTAGGAAAAAAGTGAATGAATCAGAACTGTCAATAGGGAGAGTAAGAACAAAGAAAACTGTGCACTTGAGAACCCCTAAAAGGAAAATTAGTGAGCTAGAGAAATAGCTCAAACAGTTAAATGTGTTTCCTAAGCAAGCATGAGGGTCAGAAGGGACCTGGAACTGCTAGAGTTTGAATTTCAATGAGCATGGGCACATACACCAAAGTGAAATGCTATACCATCAAACACACACACACACACACACACACACACACACACACACACACGCGCGTGCGCGCGCACACACACACACACTTCAAAAAACTAACCTAAGTAAAAGAGAGACAGTTAAAAACAGAAAGGAGTATTTTCAAGATAGTTGGCAGGAGTGGCAGAATAGGCAAAAGATATTTAAGGAACCTTTAATAGTACTTTGTGGAAAAATAAAATCAATAGAGAGAGATACATAACATATAGAAAACTGAGAAGTAAAAATTACAGACAGATTGAGAGATGATAGAGATTAAAAATACAAACAAGTGAATTAGAGAAGAAAACAGTTCTATAGAAAGACTGGTAATGGTACATGTGATGGTTAGGTTTTGTTGTCAACTGGATCTTTTTAATTATCTTGGGTGGGTCTTTGAGGATGTTTACAGGAAGGCAGCCTCACAGCAAGGGGCAGGACATAAAGAAGCTCAAAGAAGCTGGAAGTAAGCATCCTTTCCTGTGTGGGCAGTGTAGGAAGGAAATTCCAGAGACTCAGGAAGCCATTAAGTCTAGGTAAGGGTTGTAAGACCCTACCCTAAGGCTATGTAAAAGAGAAGAAATTCTCTCATTGGCCCTTCTGCCTGTTCCCAGTTCTGTGAATGTGGTATGGGTGATGGGTTTTTCTCTCTGCTGGGACTTGTGCAAGAGCGCCTGCCTCTTTCACTGTTATGGAACTTCCCCTCATTCTGTAGTTTCAATAAATACTTTCCTCCCCCAAATTGTGCATGGTTTGAAGATTCATCCCAGCGGCGTGTGGCTGGCTGTGACAGTACAGAAATTAAGTTTTAAAAGGAAGGAAAGTTGAGAAAATGTGATTTACTGACTTCAAAAATATTTACTGAGCTAGGCATGGTGACACATGCCTTAAATCCCAGCATTTGGGAGACAGAGGTAGGAGGATCATTGTGAATTTGAGGCCAGGCTGAGACTACATAGGAAAGTCTTGGTCAGCCTGGACTAGAGTGAGACACTATCTCAAAAAAAATCTGAAAATTAAAATTATAAAAAATATACTTACTTTGCCGGGTATGGTGGTACATGGCTTTAATCCCAGCATTTGGGAAGCAGAGATAGGATTACTATTAATTTGAGGCCACCCAGAGACTACATAGTGAATTCCAAGTCAGCCTATGGTACAGTTGAGACAGTATCTCAAAACCCAAATAAATAAATAAATAATAAAAATTAACCAAATTAAAATAAATTATTTACTGAGAAATCTCAGTACTTTGTAGGTAAAGCAGATGTGTGGAGATAAAACAATGTTAGATAATCAGGATATTTTGAAATGAATAACTTACATTCATGCACCTTTATAATTCTACTCTGCTAAGAGACAAGTTTCATTTAAAAGCTCATTGAATTTTTTTTATATCCTACAAAGTTCCTTACTAAAAATTTTCACTCAATTTTTGTGACCTCATCCTACTGTTAACAAACTTTTTCTTTTTAATTTTTTTTGTTTTTGTTTTTCGAAGTAGGATCTCACTCTAGTCCAGGCTGACCTAGAATTCACTATGTAGTCTCAGGTTGGCCTCCAACTCATGGTGATCCTCCTACTTCTGCCTCCTCAGTGCTGGGATTAAAGGTGTGTGCCACCACCAGGGCCAAACTTCTTTTACACACCAACTTTTTTTTTTGAGGTAGGGTCTCACTCTAGTCCAGGCTAACCTGGAATTCACTCTGTAGTCTCAGGCTGGCCTTGAACTCACAGCGATCCTCCTACCTCTGCCTCCCAAATGCTGGGATTAAAGGCATGCAACACCACGTCTGGCACACAAACACCAACTTTTATGCAGAATAGTTTCTGCAGATTTTTGCTTTATATAAAGTTTCTCTATACAGTGTACTTCCAATGTAGCACACTTGAGCAGTCTTCATCTTCAGTGTAGCTCAGCTGCAAGTCTCCACTGCCACTTCCAGGGCTGCTCATTGATGCAGTTTACTTCCAGTGATATTCATCTGCCCAGTCTCTACTTCCAGTGATGCTCATCTGCCCAGTCTCTACTTCCAGTGATGCTCATCTGCCCAGTCTCTACTTTCAGTGATGTTCTGTTCATTTGTCCAGTCTCTACTTCCAGTGGAGCTCATCAGTGCACTCTCCAATTCTAGGGTAATTTGTCTGTCAAATCCCTGCACCCAATATAGGGCTGTGCAATCTCAATTTGTAGTTTGTAGTTGTAGTTTATCATAACAGTGTCCATCTCCAGGGTAGCTCATTTGCAGAAGTGACTTATTCTTACACATTTCAACCCACAATCTGGGACAGGATGCTGGTCCCCTAGAGACAGTACTGAACTATAATTCTGTAGCCATACTGTGCACAGTTCTTGTTCTCTAGCTGAAGCATCCATTATTACAACAAACTGCTAAAATCTATCCACCTTTTAGCATTCTCTGGGTCACTGAATGTCTGAAGCACTGGATATCTGCCAGCTTTCTCTCCTAATTTCTAGGGCTATAATAGGAGGTTCCAATAAATACATGTAGGAAGTTGTTGCATATTCAGGAGCCTTAACACCTGGATTTTTGGAAATTCAAGAACCCTCCTGGTTTTTCTTCTTGAGTCAGCTCTCTACTGCTGGAGAAATAGAATGAATCTTAAACTTTGACAAAACTACTCAAGCTCAGAAACACTAAAATTTTGGTTTGAGCATTGATTCTACTAGAAATTTCACATTGCCTCCTTGACTACCTGATTTTCACTGGAGAGTTTCCTTCCATCCCCTTACCTTTCTTCCTTGAGTACCTTATTTTCCTGTGTACCGCTCCCACACAGCACTTCTCTTCTAACCCTCGTCTTCCTACTTAAGACATTCACCAGGATTTTAACACAGGTTTAATGTCACAATTTGATTCTCTCCATTCATATCCTTTTGCTTAGCTCTGTCTCCATCATCTGTTTTCTTCTGCCAGCAGCAGATAGCAGCTGATTTCTCCTCACCGATTCCATTTGGGTTTATCTAACACCTACCAATATCCCCTTAAGATCTTTTTTTTTTTCCAGTCATCTTTCTTGATTTCTGTAATTTCAAAATATCCTTTTCTAAATTATCAGTCAGATATTTGATCACAGCAAAAAATTAACTTCTACACAAACAAACAAACAAAAAAGGTACCAAGTAGTAGAGCGTGTTCCAGGTGGCAGAGCTTTGAAGGTACCAAGCTACCAAAGCCCTGTGGAGCCCCGATGATTTCATCTTGAGTCCCAGATGTCAGACACAGAGAGACAGAATTTATTTGGCATTTGGCCTTTTGAGTTTCCATCTTGTTTTAGTTCCATCGTTTCTTTCTATTTCTCCCTTTTGAAATGGAATTGTGTGCTCTGTCTTTGAATATTGAAAATATTAAATTTACTTTTTATAACAGCTCTGACAACCTACCTTACAAAATACCATATAATTCCTGTTTACCTTTTAAGATAAAACTGAGTTATTTCATATATATATATAAAATGAAATTATATATATATATATAATTTCATTTTATATATATATATAAATGGATTATATATATATGGATTGTTGTAGTCAACCTTTCTTGTTGCTGCAGAAAAAAAAAACAACTAAAGCTGTTTGGGAGGAAGGGTTTACTTTGGTTTATGGACTTGAGGGGAAGCTCCATCATGGCAGGGAAAATGATGGCATGAGCAAAGGGTAGAAATCATCTCCTCCACAGCACTACAAACAGCGGCAGGAAGGTGTGCCAAACACTGGTTTATAATCCCCATAAGCCCACCCCCAACAGCACAGCTCTAGAAAGGTTCTAATACACAAACTGCAATCAACTGGGGATCCATAATTCAGAACACATTTGTTTGTGAAGGAAAACATGGATCATATCATGATAGCATGCATGAAAATTGTTAAGAAAAGATTTTAAAAATGGCCAAATGTCAATTGTCAATGTAATTCCTGAACATGCTGTGCATAGTTATCAATGGGGATAACTGCAAGGAAAATAAGTAGGGTACTGGATATGAAAAGAATATTCACATAAAGGAAAAAATTAACATCTGTATTTAATGAAGAGTAACATGAAATCCACACTCAACGTGGTTTTTTTTCAAGTGCACAGTGAATCAACTTTGTACTAATAACTTTGTACTAATCAGTATAACCTAGCCATGAGAAAAAAGTTTTGATTCATAGTATTAGTGAATATGGTAGTTTATATTGTTAACTTGATACGACCTAGAATCGCCTAGGAAAAGGGTCTCTGGGGAGAACTTTGAGTGATTATAGAGATTAGGTTAATCACTGGGAATGCATTTGGAGAATTATCTTGATTAGGTTAACTATATGAGAAGAACCATCTTAATTGTTGGTGGCATCATTACACAGCTTGGGGTCCTAGATGGGATGAAAAGGAGTAAACTAGCTGAGGACCAGGATTCATCACTTTCTACTTGAGAGACAGAATATGGCCAGCTGCCTAAAGCTACTGCTGACATGATTTTCCTACCGTGGTGGACTGTAACCTCAAACTCTAAGCTGCTTCTTAAATGGCTTCTTGTCATGAATTTGGTCACAGCCATGAGAAAGAAACTAATACAACTAATATGTGTCTCTCCAACAACAAAATAAACTTAGCAAACATTGTTTAAGTCTCTAGATTTCTGTCTCAAAGACAGAACTCCTATAATCTTATCAGTGAAAACCTAGATTCTTCTAATAGGTTAGTTGGAGAATGAAATGCTACATTTAGGGCCATAGTCAGGACATTATTCCATATTTATTTCTTCCTGCCTCTTGCCTTGTGCATAATACTAAATATCCTAAAGCATTAAGATACTATGTTTACCTGATAGCTAATCTCTGGCTGGCAACTTGACAGGAATTAGTATCACAATGGAAGCAAAACTCTGGTCATGTCAGTGTAGGTTTTTCTAGATTAGGTGGTGGGAGCCACCCTACCTATGGGCAGCACCATCTCATGGGCTGGGTTCCTAGATGTATAAAAAGGAGAGTGCTACCTGAGCATTCAGGATTCACCACTCTCTACTTCCTGTAAATTGAAAGAAACCCTTTCTCCTTTAAACTGATTTCTGGTCATGAATTTGTTCACAGAAACAGGAAATAACTAAAACAGTTTATTACTTATTTACTCCATTTGAAAATTTCCAGGTACAATACAAACTATGACCCACAACATGTATCCCTAGAATTATTAGGAGAGAATACAAGCTACTTTGTAACTCAACCTGAAAAATTTGTTACCTAGTGATTCATACTCCTCAATATAAACATTACTTTTGTTTGGAAAGGCTCAACTAGCTTGGCTCAATTGGTGAGTTGGGGAGAATTTATAGATTTTAGTCCAAAAGCCATTCTGCAAGACAAAGATAAATAAACAAAATTTAAACTTTGTCAAATAACAACAATATATTAAGGGAAATAGGAATATTTCTAAGAATGAATTCAACTTCTCGAGATGGAAGTAAAGAAAGGTGGAGACTAATTAGGAGAAGGTAAAGGAGTAATGATAACAGTTACAAGCATGGGGAGGAGGAAAGAAAGATTAATAGGAAGGAAACAATCGAATTACAGTATATTCATGTATTAATATCCTCAATAAAAATAAATAAGATAGGGCTGGAGAGATGGCTCAGCAGTTAAGGCACTTGCCTCCAGTAACTAAGGCCCTGGGTTCAATTCCCCAGGACCCACATAAGCCAGACCCACAAGGTGGTGGCCCTGGTGCGCGCTCTCTCTCTCTCTCTCTCTCTCTCTCTCTCTCTCTCTCTGTAAAAAAAGCATATTTTAAAAAAAATAAATAAGATAGCTATGTAAGCTACTGAGATAAAACAATAAAGTAACTCAATGGAAGAAAAAGAATTATGTGCACGTTTGGAAATTTAAACTGTAGTATCATTTGAAATAAGGTATGAAAGACCCTACCTTGAAAAAAAAAATTAGAAGAAATTTCAAGTGATGGTGTCCCTGACAGTGATTTGATGAAAATGCTCATAATATCTGAAATAGTTAAAGCAGTAAGTAGATGATGAGTAAATCCCCCAGGAGAATGCTGACATTCCTAGTGCTGGGAGCAGGAATTTCGATGGAAAGTAAGTGTTAAGATAAGTGCTAAAATGACCAACGACTAAAATGGCAAAGCTGAGAAGTCAGCTGAGGACAATACCATGAGGATTAGGGGTCAGTTGTGCTTGGTTGCACTGGATACAAAGTTTAAATTAATAAACACAACATCATGGAGACAAATATAAGTAAATGCACAGTTGATTTTAAAAGTTCTATAACATCAATAGTGGTCCAAAGAAGAAAAAGAAAACACGCTTAAAAATCTCATCATGAGGGAGACAAAGAGATAGATGAATGTAGGGAGGAAAGCAGACACTTGTGACATGAAAGTAGAGATGGAGGAAGAATAGTGGAGGGTGAAGAAGTTTATGTGGAAATGGGGGGAGGGGAGGGGAGAGAGGAAGGTTTAGTAGTATAGTTAACTAAAAGTAACAGACATTTAATAAACTGTTATTGGGGTATATTTTAATTCAATCATTGATGATCTGGTTTCTATTGACTATAAGTCAAGTTAATATACAGAAAGATAATTCATAAATGTCTACTTCAAAATAATAGGCATCTTTTGATAATTTGAATGAACATATGAAACTGATAAGCTAGAGATGATCAAACACTTAATATATCTACATTAATAAATTGAAAAAATTAGAACAAAAAATCCTACTTCGTGGTAAAAGAGACTAAGAAAAATGCAAAATACAAAACTCATAATGACCAGTGATTTAACTTAGAATGAAATGAAGATAACAGAGTAAATGCATTCAGCCAGTAAACAACAAGGCTTCATCCATCAAAGGCATCCACCAAAAGAAAAGCCTTGGCTAAATGTCAGGATGCAGGTATATAACTACATTTTCATATTTTGTAACGTAAATGTACATTTATTGAAAAAACAGAATATATTGTACAATCACAAAAAGGAAATATATAAAAAGAGGATTGGCATTACGCAAAATCTACTCCAGTCTTCAAATCTAGTCTAAAATTTCAAAAGAAAATTAAATTTAGCAATAGCCATTTTTATATACTTAAATTTTTATTATATTTATTGAACACTGCAATTACTTATTATTAGGAATTTATTGTAAATGCTACCTCTTTCATTTTCTTCCATATAAAACAACATCATTTCAAACTGTTGGAATTTACTGAACAATTTTTATAATTTTCAAAGCTACTATCAACTCTTAGCTAACTTAGTAAGGATAAAGGAGGTTACACATAGCCCAACGTACTTATAACAATACTCTTTACGACAAAGTACAACACATAATTTCCAACTACCCCAGGTGAGTCCCCCACAATGTTATCAATGTCATGGTGCCAAGCAGGACTCAAAATGTTACTACATATGACCTTATATATTTCCTTTCTTCTAGTCTTCACTTTTCTGTTAAATTCCAGTAACTGATATTTCCTTCACATATATACTTAAGTATAAACCTTACTGCCAATAATTCAATAGATATTCCCAATTTAGGAGGAGGAACAGAGATAAAGTTGAAAAGAAAAAGGATTTTTGCACAGAACCAACATTCTCCATAAGGTCAAGATTATCTGCTATAAAGGATCAGATTACAACTACTTTTGAGAAAGTAATCACAACAAGGAAATCCTTCCAATAAGACTCCTCACTTGAGTAGTACAGAAGTCAAGAAGCAGGTTTTCAACACAAGTACAAAGCAGCCAGTGTTGACTAACTACCAAGTTGGGAACTCTGCTGAGGAAGGTGGCTATCAACCGATTCTGATATAGAGCTTAATTCCATTTGAAATATGTTTTAGGATAATAAAAAAGACAAGCCTTTTTCATTTAAGATAAGCTATATTTCTGACATTCTATCACAAATATTTTATATATTTTTATTTCATAGCAAAGATAGTAATTCTGTATTTCATAAAATAGCCCCACATGTATATATTAAAACAGAAGTAAAAGCGACTTACATCACATAGACAGGAACATGCAATTCTACAAACAGACTCAATTGTAGGCAAACTATACCTGCCATCCCTGTGATGACGCTCACTGGTCTGACTGTATCTGGAGCGAGGTAGAGTAAGAAAATGACTGAAAGCATGGCAGAAACAAGAATATGAATGAGACTCAGGAAAGAAGTGAAAAAGTATAGTTTAATTTTAAAAGCTTGATTCAAACAGATAAGCAGATAGTAAGAAAAGCAAATGAAAATTGCTACTAGAAAGCTTGCCTCTCCTTCCAATGTCCACTGTAACATGAAAGAGCTAAAGATTAAAATAATCTAAATACTCTAAAGCAAAACAATAGAAATTACCATCTAGATGTTAAGAATTATATTTCAAAATGAAAGTTATCAATTATCTCTTCAATGTGTTGTACACCATTTAGAAAATGTTCTACTATAGCTATGCTTTCCATTTTTTGGAAAAAAAGATAAAAAGAGAAAAATCTAGAAAAAATAAAATGAGAAAGTTTAAGGAAATTAAAAAATAAACCTTTCCCATTGTTGTAAATAACTTTTAATGGCCAAACCCCAGATTTGTACTTTTTTTTTTTCTAATTGCTAAAACCATTCTCTTCCACCTGGTTTTACTGTAACATTTGGAGAAGGAATAAATGTTGTCCCTTTAAAAAAAAAAGAAAAGAAAAAATAAACCTTTAATATCTATAATAATTAGAAGATTTTCCGAGGTAATTCATTAATAATTATAAATATAAAGAGGCTTAAATTCCCTTTTAAAAGAACAAATTGACTCAAATTATTTTACTTGATTAGTGTTTATTGGTTGTATTGGATATTTTCCATTTTCATTCAATATTATTTATTTTGTACTTATATGTTATTAGGTCTGCTATCTATCACGCTTCATGAATATCAAAGGCGCCTAAGCAATACACTAGCCTTCTCCTATGTGAAATTTTTTTCTCTTCCTGTGGTACTAGTTTAAGTTTTTATTTCTTAAAATCTTCAGTGCCAAAACACTGTGTCATGGCAAGTGATCATTATGCGTTACAGTAACAATGCAACCTTGAACTCTTTAAGTACCATTATTCTACTCTAGCTAGAGTAAACAGACATGCTTTTCCTTGTGCTCTGCAGCAAAAGAAATAGCTCTACTTCTAATCCTATTTCCATTCCCTTCTGCCTTTCCTTCTACATTGCAAGCTATTGAACTTTCTCTTCTAACATCTTAGACATAGCTACAAATATTGTCATAACTTTCTCACTCTTTAAATATTTTTTTCAAATTTATTTATTTATTTGAGAGAGTAAAAGAGGCAGATAGATAGAGAATGGGTGTGCCAGGGCCTCAAGCCACTGCAAGTGAACTCCAGATACATGCGCCACCGTGTGCATCTGACTTTACATGGGTGCTGGGGAATCAAACTCACATTTTTCTGCTTTGCAGGAAAAAGTCTTAACTGCTAAGGCATCTCTCCAGCCCCTCCTCTGTGCATCTTAATGTAACTGACTGCTGTCCCCCCATTCTCTTGGAGCTATCCTTTAAATGCTATCAGTGAAATGCTACAAAGCCCATTAGTTTCCTCTTCAACTTCATCACACAGTACTTATCTTCAATATAAGATCTTGTTTTTTAAATAAATACATTTTATTTATTTGGATGGTGCATAGAAGGGAGAATGTTGCCAGGGTCTCTTCCCACTGAAAATAAACACTGCCTAAGTCAGTGGCTTGGACACTGAACCTTTAACCACTGGGCAAGCTTCCAAAACTATATCTTGATTTTTTTCCTAACATTTTCTTATCTTCGTTTCTGAAACAATATTCTCTTTCACTATTAAACACAATGTCTACTTATACTTTATTTGCCAATACCCTATTATAACGTTTCAACAATATTTCATTTACCCTCTGCCAATTCTTTGAGGTAGTTTCTGGTATTCAAACATTAAAACCAAAGCATTGGTCCTTTCCCATAATAGCAAGTAGCAGGACTGGGTTTCGAGCTAATTTGAACTTAATTTTTAAGTTCAAAACTCAAGTAGTAACATTTAGACATAAGAACTGGTCTCATACTTTTCTGCTCACTTTGTTACCCGTATCATTTTTACCC
Source organism: Zapus hudsonius (assembly GCA_004024765.1). Taxonomy (NCBI): domain Eukaryota; kingdom Metazoa; phylum Chordata; class Mammalia; order Rodentia; family Dipodidae; genus Zapus; species Zapus hudsonius. Next base: position 62,057 of record PVHP010003195.1, on the reverse strand, counting down.
CAAACATACCATTCCTCAGAGGCATCGCTCAACCTTTGATTCAGGCACCTTCTGAAGAATACTAGTCATTTTAAGATTGGAAACTCTTTCTTTGTTTCATCGTCAATTTTTCTTTGAATTTCATGGGGCACTTCTAGCTGTTTCCTAGGCAGTCCATACATTTGTCACAAAGACACTTAAGGTAATCTTGTGCTAATTATGAGGCATTTTACCAATTTACACATCTGCTACTGCATTTGTCTAATGGGGAGAGGTTGGCAAAGTATTCTTGAACATATTGTTGTTGATGATGACTATCACTATTATTAGAAAATGCCTCATGTTTTAAAATATATTTAAAATATATTTTGATGTAGAAGTAATATATAGAATTCCAATAAATCAAAGTGACTCTTGCATAAGAGGGCGTGGAAGCCTTGCTCTCTACTCATTTGACCCTATCATTACCTTGCATAGCAGTCTCCAGGTACCTATTCAGAAACCTATAAGATTTCTACAGTCTTTTTAAATTTCAATTAAGATTCATGAATTCTGTTTGGAAGCTAACATGGTACTTTTGCTATTTCTCTTGTCATGACAGCTTCAAGTAATAGTTTAGATGTTCATTCAATAAATCGAGTTTCAAAAACTCAGAATTTAACCTTTTCATTTCCTTATTTTTTCAATCGGTTTATAGATACTGCTGGTTCTGACACATAAATAACACTCAGATTTCTCCCTTGTTTTGTTGTTCTCATGCCACTACATGAATTAGGATTACTGTGTCTATTCAAATATGCTTCCTAGCTTCAAAGTGGGTCCAGTCATAACTCAATTCATTCTTCCCCCTATACATTGTGTGTGTGCATGTATTATACTTTCTGATCATGCAGGTACCTTAGCTGTAATCTTTTGATGGGTCCCAATATAAAAAAGAATATAGATGCCTTCAATGTTCTAAGCTACTTTCTGTCTTCATCTCATCGTTTCTCATACCACACAAGCACCTTTCAAATAGGCACACCACTCTACCTCACATTGTTAATTTGAGACTTCCTCACAAATATGGTCTTGCACATAACTCTGTCATGAAAGCCCATCATTCTGCCTATGTCCACTTCCTTTATTTGAAGGATCTATTCAATCTTTATTAAAGTTCAGCTTCCCTTTCAAACATTTTCCAATAAGCCCAAACAAACTCTTTCCTTCTAATCTATTCCAACAATATTATTCTTCATTCTCAGAGTCTTTCCCTTTTTATAATCAGTAAACACATGATAATGTGCTTATTAAACCAGGATAATGCCTTTTTCAAATATTTGTATATGACTGACCCACTGAATAAATATATCTTAATGAATCAAAAAGTATAAAATCTTATAGCATTTGCATAATGAACCTTCTCTCCAAAGAAAGCAATGATTTACATAATCACAGAAATATACTAGTAAAGAAAATAAGTGTAAGCTTTATTAGGAGAATATAACAAGAAATGTCAAAAGACATTCCATTTCTTTCATATGACATATAAAATATTACACAACAGTTGTGATATTGGTATTTATCAATTTAAAAAGAGTAAAATGTTTCTTAAAATGGGGATAGGGAGGAGCGGACATAAGCATATAGCCTAATGACAATGTAATTAATTTGCACTATGTTCATATATTAATGTTCTCAATAAAAAAAGTACATAAATAATTTAAGGGTAACAGAAAAAGTTACCCTTAAATTCAAGGCTTACTAAAGCTTATAATTCCACAGAATATGTACTATATAATCATTCTCTTTCTAATATTTTCTTTGAAGTCTTAATAATTTTGTCTCAGAGAAGCAAGCAAAAATCAGCTTCACCAACAACAGTTTGTTCTATTTTTCATCTCTCCCATGATCTTAACTCTATCTAGCTTTGTCTCTTTGCTTAAGCATCTACTGAAAACAACACATGTTGAAAATGACACAAAATTTGCTATTCTGTTTTAGTCAAACTTTTAAAATCCACCAAAGATCCATACATTTATCTAAGGCCTTTGATTGCATATAAATTAGTACAACTTAAATACATTTTGCACTTCTTTACGGAAGCATATTCCCCCTTGTTCCAAACCTAAATGTAAGCAAGTATGTTATCTAGACAATAAGTGTGTATTTAAGTGCACATGAGTTAAAAATAAAATCTTTTATTTAAAATTGCATTTAGGCCATTGTATGTGACATATTAAAATCTGAGCAGGTTAACTCATTGTAAAAAAAAAAGAAAAAAGATATGTGTAATAAATTTACTAAACTTAAAATAACAAAAAATGAACTAAAATGTTCAAGACTCCAAGAATCATAGGACAACATTATTCACATAACTAAACTCAATTACTAATCTAATTTGTAAGCACTATGTAAGTCTTAAGTAATAATCTTTAAAGACACAAATTTTTGTTCATTATGATAAGCAATCATTCTGTAACTAAATTAAATAATCCTGCATATCCCATTTTAGGAGTCAGCTAACAAACAAAAAGTAGAACAAAAAAGAAAGACATCAAATATCCCATCTCAAGTAAACGTATAATTTTTAAAGGTCATTCCAACAACCGCACTTAATGCAAAGCTTCCTAGTCTGTCTTTAACATAATATGTTCTGCTTATTTTCCAGTTCCTATAATATTCTAGGTATAATTTACCCGTGTTACTTAAATTATCTGAGCTATACATATAAAATATGATCTTTACAAACTGAATTCTCTTTTTCCATTTATTTATCTGCAACTGTAAATGTTCAGAGATGTGCTATTCTCATAGCTGCTAAGAGAAAGGACCAAGGTAAACCTTTGGTAGTTGGTTGTTTGATAGAGAATATAAAAGTGGCATAGGTATGTGAGATATCCCAGAGGCCCACACAAAAAGGCACTACGTTTTTAGACTGTAAAACTATTAAATGAGTGCACTGGAGAAAATGTATAATATCTTCTGATAGTGTTAATTTTTTCCTAGTAATTCTTTAACTGTACAACATGGTTATAAAAAAAACAAATCTAAAAGTATACTACAGATATTTCTGTCATGTTTTAAGAATATTAGCTATTACTCCATATATATTCTAGTAAGAAATTATCACCTATAGAGAAAAAAGTTCTTGAAATAATTTCTAACAGAAGGTTAGCTCATATTTCCAGTAAAATTATGCCTACTCTTATACTAATTACCAATGTTTACCAAAGAAATAATAAAAGAGGTTGAATATCCTTTATAATTTATTATTTAACTCATAGTCTCACATTTAGGTTTCTGCATCACTTGTAAAGACTATTTACTTTTCAAAGCAGAATAGGTTTTGACTAATGATATAGTGAGGCATGTAAATAACCAAATATTCAGTAAATATCTTAAACATTATCTATAGAAATAATGAATACTATATCTCATCTTTATTCCACTTAACAAAATACAGTAAATAGTGCAAAGAGCAAAATTTCTCTATTGATATTGTCAGTGTAAAAGCCAATGTCTTCACACTGGACTTTCCAACATGTAGCCAAATCCTTGTTTGTACCAGGCCTTCAGGAAGTGTGGGTGTGTTCTACCCCTGTAACTGTTCTTGCTCTTTTGAGGGTGAACACTATAATCTCTCAAAGTCCATCTCAGGTTCAACATTTTCTACCATTTAAAAAAAAAGGTTCAACTAACTCTGTAAATGTCTGAATTTTTTTGCTTAGTTATTAAGGCAATGAATTAAAATCATATGCAAAAAATTATTTTTGATTAAGGCACAATTTTGATTAAATATTATAAAACTGTTTTTATTCTGTGCTCCCTTTTTTTGAAACAGGGCCTCATGTAGCTCAGGTTACCTTTGAACTTGCTATATATACCTTGAACAGCTATAACTACAGCTGCCCTTGAACTCCTGATCCTCTTGTCTCTACCTCATGAGTGTTGGTATTATGGATATAGTCACCACATTCACCTGACTTCAATATCTTGATGAAATAGTTATGTCTATGTGTTACCCTTTTTGGCAGCTGTCTGCCAGATAAGGAATATAAATATACAACCCTATAAAGTTGAATATATATGGCTATCACTTATAGATAATAAAATCAAGTGTTGGTCCAATTTTCTCAAACAAACATCATTACCAAGATGTAAAATCCTAAACTCAAATTCAAGATCACTTGGTTCCAAGTCTTAATAAAAAAGAATACATTCAATGAACTAGTATTCCACTCCAATGCCCCAACCTTTACTGGTAAGAAAGGTTAATGCATCTTTCAAAATACCTAAATTACACTTACTATCTCAGAAAATCCTCTCTAGACGTTTTTAATCTTTAGTAGTATTGATTGAGTCTTGTGTTAGTCAAAGGCTGATGACTGACCAAAAAATAGAGGGAGCAAGAATTTGTGTTGGATGAAAACTTCAATAGTTTCAGTCCATTATGGAGGCGAGTGCAAAGTAGGTCAGAGCAGTTCGCCTGATGCTGGCTAGGAAACAGAGGAGGAAAGGCCTATACCCGCTGCCTGCTTCTTCCTTTCATTCCTGCTGGGTCCCAGTTTACTGTGGAATTGCCCTCATAGAGTAAGTCTTGCTCTCTTACTTTTTTCTGGAAATACCCTATTGTACTTATTTTAAAAAATATTTAAAGCAACCCCCAACAACAACAAAAAAATAACAACTGATCTAGACATGCAGAGCACTGCAAAGAGTAAAGAAACCACATGCATTAATGTTCTCTAAAATGTCCAGAGACAAATATATGAAAATTCTTAAGATTCATAAGGTTATAAAGAAGAAAAGTATAATGACATTTCAATTACAGACATATCTGACTATAAAGTACCATGAATGAATCACCTAGGCGTTAACAGAAAATATTAAAGGCAAGTGGTACTCTGTAGTCATTAAATGCAGGACAATTTGTCTTAAAATATTATTAAAATATTTAATATTACAGCAACCAGTTATTTTGAGTATAATTCAATTTTTATCACTCTCTGAACAATTTAATTACATTACTTGTCTTCAATGAAAATATGAAATGAAAAATGTCAATTTTTCAATAAAATATCATCTTGATAAGATTATAGAAATTTTTCACTTTTTCAATAAACAAGTTTTCATTGAGAGAGTATCTTATGACTTGCTACATCAATAATTTTCAAAGCTGAAAAGCTCACTAAAATTCTTTTAGGCAGCCAAAACTTCTACTAATCTACCTCCTGTGACTCCTTCTAATTCCTAATCATGCCAATATAGTAATCCTTCATTTATCATAAGTGTACTTGATAAGTATAACTTTCTATATAATCTATGTAATAATCATCACTATGGCTATGAAAAGTTAAATAAGTTACAAAACAATAAACTACATCAACTTTCATTTGACACTAACATATTAATTTATTAGCATCTAGTTTCATCTTAGATTCTAAGCATTAAAGCCAGCATGTGGTTGGCATTACTGAAGATAGAAATGTGTTCTATCTTGTCATTCGGCGAAGTGTACTAAAGCAGTGGAATTATAAGCAAGAACTGAGTGTTACTCCTGACTCAAATAAAGCGATAACTTTTATGCATGCGAGCAGTTATTTCTCATGTCAGTTGACTTTAAAGACCCCAACTATTTCTCCTAAAAGTACTTTAGAAGCATAAAGAATATCTGAGTAGTCACTATTTCATCATATTTTCTAATTAATATATTTAGTTTTATTTACTTAGCTGACCTTAAATATGTGATAGTTTGGGGGAAAATAGTATTTTTTCATACATAAACAAATTAGAATTAGAGTCCATCATTTTTAACTTAATTAGTCATAATAAATGTATTTAACATACCATATTACTTCCATGTTGGTCATACTTAATCGAGCAAATTCACAGAACTCTTCCAAACACAGAAACAATAAGCATGATTCTTTGAGGTGCTTGAAAGGTTTACTGAAAGCCATGAGGAATAACCTCTTGATGAATCATGATCAAATGTTTCCTAAACAAACCAGATTCTGTCTCATCACTTCTACATGTGAAAAATGGCACTGATTTCTCTGAAGTACATACGATTTTAAGATCTATTGTCCTACGGACAAATTTTATGAAAAGCTAAACTAATGAAACATCCTGTTTTTATTAGGATTATCAATCCTAATAATCCTTGTGAAAATTCATTAATTAATTTTAAAAAAGACCAAAAATCACAAAAGGAAAGTGGTTTTGTTCTTGTTTGTACCTTAGTCTTCCCTTCCTTCCTTCGCACCCTCCTTCCCTCCCTCCCTAACTCCTTCCTTCCTTCCAATAATCTTTATACAAGGTCTCATCATGTAGCCCAAACTGACCCAAAAATGGTCATCCTTCTGCCTCAGAATCCTACCACACCCCGATTTTGCTCTTTGCTTACCAGAAAAGTTTTTTTGTGTTTCACTGTTTGGTTTTTTAAGCAAATGGGCAATTTCAGAATGAATGTGGGCACAGTACAGGAAAGGCTTGGTTTAGAAACTAAGGTGATGGACTGCAGGAAAGCAAGTATATGAGAGCCCTTCCTCGAGGCAGTAACTGAAGAAAGTCAACAGGATCTCATCACACTTACCTGTCTCTATCTGGAGAGTAATGGTCATCCATGACACGATGTCTATCCATTCGGCTAATTGTATTATAATGTCCAGTAGTGCGAGTCCCTCGAAGTCCCTGTTCCACATTCCTACTAAGACAGCAGATCCATTAAATATCCTAGTAAGCCGTCCACACCAAGAAATAAAGCTTAGTGATACAAATAGTTAAAGTCCCTGTAATATCAAATCTAATTTTTCTTTAGCTATTAATGCATGTAACAATATAAATATCACTTTAAGCTTGACAGTTAATTAAAGAGCTTACAATTAATTTAAGAGGCCAAATTAAACAAATCCACTTAAGAGCAAGATAAGTAATATCATAACAATTGGTGGATGACTTCCAAGTCTCTAATACTGACACTACTTGATATGATATGCTACAGGAACAAATGTGTAAAGAGACGGGTTAATTCCTATGCATGCATGTTTACATGACCTATAGGAATGGCTACCCAAAAGTTCAAATCTCAGAAGAACAACTATAAATCTGTTGACTTATAATTGTATATCAACATAGTCCCAACTGCCACTCGTTGCATTTACTTTAATAACAGCTGCTTAATTATTTTGTTACTTTAATCCTTACCCAATCTACACTGATATATGGAAGCTCTCTGAAACAATATAGAATGAGAGGTTAAAAATCCCTGTCACTAGGACTGATCCAGACGACACATGGAGGAGGTTATCCAGTGGAGGCGGGAGGGGAGGGCAGTGGGGAATTGGAGATAACAACTCATTGTTTGCCCACTAAATGTTGTAACTCATTATGGACAATAAATTTTTAAAAAAAATCTCGTCTTTAATATTATTCTACATAACAAGCTATGAGCTAGTTTGCCTATCCAAAAGTTTTGAGGTTAAATTTCAGTGCCATGTTTCTTCTCATACACCAAGTGAGCATTCAAATACATAGGTAAATTATATGTATTTATACTCTAATATTTGTTATATTTAATATATGTTGGAATATATACATATCCACACACATGCACTGTATTATCCTAGTTTTATACCTAGTGAATCAATTATTACATGAGTTACTGATATATTCTAATTTTTTCATATAAATTTTAGAATAATGTCAATGTCTAAAAATTATGCATAGTAATTCAGTTAATATTCTAATATTATTTTATGGAGAACTAACATTTAGTATATACAGCAATTCACACACAGATAAGGGATATCTCATTTAGTACTTGAAGTTTTACTTCTTTAAAAAGACCTGTGATTGCATTTGTAGATATTTTTTAATTTGTGTTGATGTTGAGAACAGTGTTTTATTTCATTATATTTTCTAATATGTTGGGACTTATTTTTTAAATTGATCTATGGTCATCTGTTTGGCATAACTCCCACATTACTTTTAATGCTTTATGTTGGCTTTTCCATGTAGATAAACCTATTATTAACGAATAGTTGTGTTTTTTAAGGTTTTCTTTTTCAGTCCTTTCAACCCTTTTTCTTTTATAACATTTTTTACCTAAAGCATGACATTTTATATTATTTACTATTTCTTATTCTTTAAGTTAATGTAAATGCCTATAATTTTCTTTTAAGTGCAATGCATACTTTAACTCCCAGTTTACCGTTTATCTAATGTGACTCAAATGGAATGACAAAATCATTTTTCTATCTCTAACATGATTTACTTCTATACTACACCACTAACATTATAAATATCCATAACAAATTTTTGGCTAACTATTGCACTTTAAATTCATGGTTACATGTGATAGGTTACATGCATTTGCAATTAAAATGTGCATATAATATTTTCAATACTAAGGTTACATTAACTCTAGAAAAGGTATTACAAAGTGGGTTTTCTTCCTTTTATATATCTAGAAGGAGTTGTTTTTTTTTTTTAAGAAGGAGTTTTATTAGACAGAAAGGTCTACTTCTGGAAACTTGGATTAAATTTACCTAAAATAACTTCTTAGTCTGGACTTCTTTGTGTGATAAGTAAAGGGGATGGTTTACCTTTGGATACCATTTTAACTTATTTACTACTGGCTGGTTTAGTTACTCCATTTCTTTTTCAGAAAAAGTAAACATTTTATCTATTTTTTTAGAAGTTCAAACATTTTACCTGAATTAGCTAATCAAAGGCATATTTTCATAGGAATCATAAATTTTGAAGTCTGCATCTTAACTGTACTTCTCTCCCCCTCACTTGTTCATAGGTTTATTTATCTACATCTCCTTCTCCAGCTACCACCCTTTGCTTGTATTAATGTTATCAATGTGCTTAAATAACTGCTTTTGAGTTAATCTACATTCAATCAAGTCTTTCTTTTGTTTTTCTTATTCATTTTTCAATGCATCATTATGAATTAATTTCATTGATTTTGATTTAACCCCTATGTCATTCCTTCATATTTCCCATTGATTTAATGTTATTCTATATTCAGTTTATAAATTCAGTGCTTATTTACATCAGCATTTTCTTTTTTGGTTTTTCGAGGTAGGGTCTCGCTCTAGCCCAGGCTGACCTGGAATTCACAATGTAGTCTCATCGTGGCCTTGAACTCACGGCGATCCTCCTACCTCTGCTTCCCGAGTGCTGGGATTAAAGGCGTACACCACCACGCCCGACTTCTTGGTTTTTTTATAGTGGACATGTCTTTACATGATATATATTTATGGTGTTTACTACATGTATGAATTACAGAATGGCTAAATCTCTATTACGTGTTTAGTGATTTTGGGGGGATGACAATACATGGAATCTGCTCTATTATCAATCTATCCATATATATTTTGTTAACCAGTCAGTCACCAAGGCATAGAAGAGATTTAAAGTTTTTGCTTCTATGTGAAATTTTGTGTGCACTGAACAATGTTTCCTTAATCTTCCCTTGGCCTAGAGTCTGCACCATGGTAACATTCTGAGTCCTACTTTTTAAAATTCTACATATAAGAGAGATTATGCTGTATTTATCATGTGCCTGGTATATTTTATTTGACTTTCCAGGTTTGTTCATATTGTCATGCGTGTCAAGGTTTCTTTCTTTATTTTATTGAACAGTATTCCACAGTGTATATATATGCAGTTTTTATTTTCCATTCATCCAATGATTGAGGCTTAGACTGATTACATACTTTCATAATTGTTTTCTGTTGGATATTGAATAATGCTACAATGAACACTATAGACATGCTATTAATTTACTGATTTAATATCCTTTGAATACATACCCAATAATGGGATAGCTGAAGCATATGGTAATTCTTGTTTTAATATTTTGAGTAATAGCCATCTGTTTTGATAATAAGTATACTAATCATCAAACCTGAATGATGACTCGCTATTCTTACTAACTCATGTTTGAGTTTATTATTTTCCTTTTTCTGTTTGAGACACTGTCTTAATGTAATCCAGGGTGGCCTCAAACTCACTATGTAGCTGAGGGTGACCATGAACTCCCTATCATCCTTTTTTTAAATTGGGATTTCATTTTATTTTGGCTTATATAGGCTTCTATATACTGTTATTTTAAGTATGTCACTTAAAGACAATATATAAGTTGATCTTATTTTAAGAATAATTGTTATTTTAAAATCTAGCTCCTAAATTTATGTTAAACAGGGAGCCCCTTAAATAGCATCAGGATCAGAACAATCACTAGATGGATAAGATATGATATTGAAATAACAAGATTAGAGGGTTTAAACATCGGCTCCGATGCTGCTCCCTGAGAGTCACGGAAGGGCTTGAGATGAAACAGTAAAGCGTATGAACAGTTAGTCTGGAGGAGCTTCCATGTATTACAGCACTGAAGGTGCTAAGAGAGGAGCTTGCCCAGAGAAGGCACTAAAGTCCCTCACGACAGACCTACACGTTGCCCTGTTGATTTCTTCTTCACCTAGTTGTTTTTTTTCTATCATTCATAATACCTTTAATAAACTCATAAATGGAAATAAAGCATTTTGCTGGGTGCTGTGAAATATTTTAGCAAATTATAATCCAAAGAAGGGGTTTGGGAGAATAACTTCTTTGTGGTATAGGATTGTCATCTGAAGTGGGGGCAATCCTATGGGACTGCACATAGCTTGTAGAACTGATACTATCTCCAGGTAATGTGTGAAGTGAAAGAAATTATAAGACACCCAGTTTGATGAAGAAAAAAAAAAGCCTTACATATCCAATCTAGAGAAGTGTTCTGTATTGCATTTAGAAAGGAGAATATTCAAATTGCATTCTTTTTTAAGTGAAGGGCCTCAGTTATTACATTACAAATTCACTAGTTCTCTCTCATTTTAAATTTGAGATGATTAACCTTATTTTATTGATGTCTACGAAACTTAAATATGCTTCAGGAAAGTTAAAAATTCTGGTCTCATTTACAAATTCAACATGTTAAAATGCTTAATAAATAATATATTCAATATCTTGTTTTATTCTATAACTGTCTAAATTGAGTAAGCCCCTTTTAAGTGACTAATAACCTAATAAATTTACTGGTCTCTTATGTAGTTCAATGTATATCAAGTAAGATTAAGTTAAATTTATGTATATATCAGTTTGCACTATAAAATATTAGTTATAGGATCAAATTCTCTTGAACACTATAAGTAAAAAAATATAAATTATCTACAAATTTATTGTGATCCTCAACTGTTATATCCTTGGCTTACACTCTATCTGGCCCTTCCGTACTTAACAAGGTGGAGCAGAGATTTCTTCTATGACAAAACAAGAAAAAAAGATATTTTAAGCCACTCCTCCCCATATACATGCATTATTTTTTGTTTTTCTAATGATTTTTCCAAATTTTGTAAACCAAGCAGATATCTATTTTTCCTATTTTTAAATTACCAATATCTAAATCATTTATAAATATAGTTTGTTGGTACTAAATTGATCTATTCAATATTTATAGTTAGTTCTTAACTACCTTTATAAATAAAATGATCTATAGATCATTCAAAGTAACAAAATAACCCATATTTCAACTAATTCTCATTATAGAGGTTTAAAAAATGACATTTATTTTTCAGTAAACAATGTACTTACAGGAGATGTTTTCTTGAGAAGCCAGTAAAAACGCAATATGTTAAAGAATCCTGAAGTACAACCATGTAAGATGTATAGACTGCCTTACCTTTGCGGAGGCGGGACACTGGGTGACCATGACCTGGTCCTTCCTATGGCATCAACGCGGTGAGGAGGCCCTGCTGGGGAGCAGTGGTTCGACGACATGACTTGTTCTGGCACTGATAATGTAGAGCTTTGAAGATCTCGACCATTGTGTCGATAGTCTAAGGGCATAAAAGTGATGAACAGAGTTTTCTACAGAATAAATCACTTGTGTTTAGTCGTTACTCACATAAAATATTAGTGAGGCTAAAACAATTTGAATATGGTAAACTTAGATTACAATAAATATATGCCACAATATATGAAAAATATAAATGCATAAATGAAAGAGAAAGGACAATCAAATATTTAAGTAGATTCTATGTTCAAGGGATGTACAGGGCTGAATAAAGAAGTTACTTATATTTACACACACTAAATATTTTAGATATATTTATAGCAGGAAATATATACATCAAATTATTTTCGATAAAATTCAAGATTATTCTAAAAATAATTCATCCCTAAAATAGCTCCAAATGCTTTGCCACATTTAAAATTATTAAAAAATTATTCAAAGTCTATAGTTATTTCTTAAGAGTTTGAGTCCATAAGGAAGTAATGCCATTTTAGGTACATATGCAAACTGATTTTCTTATAACATTTGATAGAGCTAAGAAAAATGTGACAAATCAAAGAAGAAAAATAGTCTAATGATTTGCCTTACTTATAATTCAAATAAATATTAGAAAGCATTAATACTTGGATCAATGGGGAATAAAATAGAGGGAATTCTAAATTGGTGTAAAACATCAGTCAAATGTAAGGAACCTCCATAAGCACATTGGTTCACAAGCCGGAACTGAACAGATGGCATTCTCTCCTGAGTCTCTCGATGCACTGTCTACCTGAGTTGAACAGACATTTCTTTATGTCTCCCCAGAGGAAGACATGCAGGAAACATAAATAATAAATGAATCTATAAATGTTTGTAAAATCATTTGATAATATGGAACAACAACAAAATGCTCATATTTGGGTATTTTAACAGGAGGGAGAGATGGGGAAAGTTGTTTTGCTGTTACACAGTAAGATAAATAGTTATGATTTTGAACCGTATATTTCAGAAATAAGAAGGAATCTGAATATCTACATAAAAATTGTAATAAATGCCAGAGGTGTGATGATTTTTCTCAGCAGTCAAATTGATTGGAACAAGGATTAACTGAAAGATTCAGCACCGCCCTGGCACAGAAGACTGAGGCGGCAGGTCAGATACAGGCCGCTAATACACCGACCTCCTTGCTGTCCCACTTTGCTGAGAGTACAGCCCAGCTTCCTTGGTGTCCTATGTGAACTGAAGACCAGTGACCATCTAGGAATCTTCCAGGATTTCAGTGCCAGATTGGGACTGCTGAGGCATCCAGCCTTGTGAACGGAGCAGCTACCAAGTTCTCAGACTCACCAGTGTATAGACAGCCATTTTTAAACTACCCTGACCATACTGTATAAGCCAATTGAAAAATATCCCCTTGTGTATAGAGATATATACATATGACACAATATTTCATTTATATGTATCAATTTTATGTTTTTGCATATAAGCTAAAACTTTTTATAGATAATGGAGAATTCAATTAAATGAATGATTTTTGTATGTAGTATCTTGGAAAGACTAAATGAAAAAATTGAGAAGTACCCGAAAATTATATTGACAAGAAAGTTTTAGTGGTCTTTTGGGAAATACTGAAACAAATAGTCATTGTTGTGGCTAGATATTTAGAAGAGAAATTAGTAAACTAAAAAGGAATAAAACACAAGTTAAAAAAATGACCTCCAAGAAAAAGACCACGGAAAAATCTTTTCTGAAGCTACTTTATTGAGGTTGAATCTCTAAACATGCAATGAAACATGAATGTTTGTAATCTTATTAATTAAAAATTGTTCATGCTTAATACAAAAAAGGCAAAACAAAGTGCTTTTAAAAGTAGTGAACTGATTCAGGCATGCTCATAAACAGAAATTATCAAACCAAAAGTAATAATAACAATTGCTGTAGCTAAAAAATGTCTTATGTATGATAAATTACATTTTTATCTTGATTAAAATTAGTTATAATAATGAAATTTGTGGTGTTATTTAAACTTCATGAAGAAGAGAATTATAATATTAACGAGACCCTTTACACAAAGTTTTTATTATGCAATAACTTCCCTAGATTATTGTAAAATCCTTATTATCTAGTAGTTTTAAAATAAAAAAGTTGTAAATATTTACTTAGTTGGAATACTTACTTTCAGGAATATTCAAGCTAATGATTTAGATAGCTTTTTTAGCAACTGATTGAGAGGTTTAGGTTTCAGTGATTATTTAGGGAAATGAGGAGGCAAGCTTTGATTTTTAAAAATTTATTTAAAAAATTATTTATATACTGTTAATAAGTAGAAACTCTGTATGGACAAGTCTTGTGTTGGTAACCCCATTTCCCTTTGCCCTGCCCCTGATCCACAGAGGGCCCTCCTCAGGGGGATTGCAGGAACCCATGGGGTGGGGGGCTGTGAGTTGTGCAAGCAGTAGATGGGTTTTTATTTCTGATGGGGTAATGTCTCTGGTATTCCACCTCCACCATGGAGCTTACATTCTTTCTGCCACCACTTCTGCAAAATTCCCTGAGCCATGGGGTGAGTTTTAAGTCTGCTTTACTGTTGAGCCCTTAAGAGTCCGTAGGTTTCTGCTTTGGACTCTGTTGGGTATCTTCGGTTTCTGTCTCCATGACCCTTGCATAGGTTGTCTGACTTGCTGTGGAGGCAGCACTCTTGCTCATCTCACCACTTCTTCTGTGGTTTCACCTGGGCCCTGGACGATGTGTTAGGGGTGGTTCATCTCCCGCCCCCCAAGTCAGCCATCATCTCAGGTCTTGTTGGTGGAAAGTTTTTATTTTTTTTCTTTATTTTAATGGAAAATAATTCTTCTCTTTCCACACTATGGAAGAATTCCAGTTAAAGACTTACCTGACACTACGCCAATCCCATCATCACAGTCATAGTCAGAGACTTCACTGTCACTTATTCGCTTGGACCCTATGAGGTAAATAACAGCATTAATTAACACTGGTGGTTGCTTAAGAAACTAAACAAACCCTCCTCAACCTGAAAAATAAATGAAAAGAGCTTTAGTTAAACACGTAAGGATATAAATTAGAAAGAAATGAAAGTCATTAGGATCTTACCAACACATAGACCCATGTACACTTTATGAGGTGAAGATACAGAGAGGGGTTGACGATTTATATAAGATTTATGCAGAAATGGTGTAAGTTAAAATTTGTAAAAGGCTGAAAGTATGAAATAATATGAAGTATGAAATACCTATGTAAATAAAGTCCTAAAGAACACAAGTTAGTTACTACTGGAGGCAATGGGACAAAGGCACTTATATCTAGGAAAATTTTAAAATACAAGGAATCGATTTCAAATCATTAGTATGTCATTTCCTAATACACCTGAAATAGAAATTTAGTATGTCTAATTTTATTAGACTTCTAACTGACTTCTGATATCTTCGACTTTATGTTAGCTGGTTTTCTTTTGCTTTCAGAAGACAAGAAACAAATTATGCATAAAAAGAATATATCTAAATTGTGAATTGTGCTGTGAACACTATCAACTTATAACTAAAGAATATCATGTGTGCATTTCTCCTAATAAAAACTGCCTAATATTATTTAAAAATATCAATCCCAGAATAGCAAAAATGCCATCAAATTGAATCAAATAGAACTTTGATGTCTAAAACAGATTATATTCATATAATTGTTTATGAAATAGACCATATGCAGAAATAAACATATTATTTTTCATGTGTCTCCAGAATAATCACATCCTACACAACAGAATGTTATATTAAAGCATTTTTCACTCTTTTGGTGCCAGAAAACATTTAATGATGAATGAAGACAGTTTTGCTATTTCCAAAAATGACTTGTATTGTCTTCATCTGACATTATGCATCATTCATTAAATAGATGAAACTCAGATTTATCAGAATATAATTGATTTCTTAAAAAGCTTTCAAATAACCTGACACTCATATTGCATGGTGTATCCAGAGCAAAGATAATCAAGATAAAATACCTTCCAATATTTGAAAGCTACTCTTAGAAATACCTAACACTTTTACCTCTTGTTTTGTTTAGTTGCATTAAGCCCTGCCCTTTGGGGGTTGGGACGGCCTCTGATGTCAGATATTACTGGTCACCTTTTCTACTTCAAACGAACAGGGAGATGGCACTGTTTCCCACTAGATAGCCCCAAATGAACTTTGCTACTGTTTTCCCACCTGTCCTTATTTTATAAAGCACCAGATACAATCAAAGCAGGGGCTTCTTTTGCTTCTACTGATTTTAAAACTACAACCACCCGGCTTCCCAATATACTGGGAAAAAGAGTATGAGATTCGACATATATTTTAAATGAGCTTGAAATAGATGGATGGCAAAGATGGCTCCATAGGGGAGAAACTTGACATCTGATGAAGCTTGAACAAAGAATTAGCCTCCTATGTTTTCTTCTGGAAAGTTTTTTATGAGGAAGTGATCAGCCCAGAGCTAATTATTCCCTACTATTGCTGGCAGGCCATTTCTAGGTCCTCACCAGGCATTATCTCGGGCACTACTATCTGTAATCCTGGTGCTGGTTTGTACCCTAGTTTAATGGAGATCTCTCAATTCATAACTCAGTGAATTCTGAGGGGAGGCTTCTCTGAAGACTGCTGGTGTCTCTTGGTTTACAGTTCCTTGGTTCTCAACACTCTGCTTTGGTCTCCCTCTTAGCTCTAATTCTGTTATCCACCTAGGTCCCCTTTCTCTGTGCTGTGGTTGGAAAACATTCCTGAAGTGGTATGTAGGCCAACGTGTTTCCATTCTCTTGGTGAGTATTGTTAATTTTCTGATGTTCAGTGATCTTCAATTACATAGAATTCAGTGCACATTTGTACTATTGTTTGAGGTGGCCAGGTAACTCAATCTTGATTTAAATAACATGCTTATTCTGTAGATAAATATTCCACCCCTAAGGCTTATTACAATTACTTCCTAAACTGTGCAAGAAGGCCATATTTTCAAAAATACAGAATTTTCTAAGTTAAATATACTAAAATATTTTTCAATTAAAATTATCAAAAATCAAGGTAAGTCCATCAGCCAATTAAAAATTTTAATATTGGTTTGGGCAGAGCTCAACAGCTAATGCGCTTCCCTGAAAAGCACAATGCCCAGGTTTGACTCCCAGTGCCACCTGAGGCCAGGTGCACAGAGGAGCGAATGCGTTTACAGTGGTTGGAGGCCCTGGTGTGCCCATTCTGTCTGTCTGTCTGTCTGTCTGTCTGTCTGTCTGTCTCTCTCTCTCTCTCTCTCTCTCTCTCTCTCTCTCTCCTTTTGTCCCTCTCTCTCTGCTCATGAATGTGATTACATTGTTATCTGACAAAATAGACATCAAACCAAAATTAATTAAAAAGGACATTGAAGGTCACTTCTTACTTATCAAGGGAACAATACAACTAGAAGATATCACTATCATAAATATGTATCTGCCAAATACATGTGTACCAAATTTCATAAAGCCAAATTTACTTTAAAATAAAAAAGAAACAGACTCTAATTCCAACACAATAGGAGGCTTTACTACACCACTCTCATCTCTAGACATATCATCCAAACAGAATGTCACCAGGGAAATAACAGAGCCGAAAAACACCAGAGATCAACTAGACCTAACAAATATATATAGAACATTCCATCCCAAAGACACAGAATATACATTCTTCTCAGCAGCCCATGGAACCTTCTCCAAAATAGACCACATATTAGGTAATAAAACATGCCTCAACAATTTCAGGAAGATTGATGTAGGCCCTTGCATCATATCAAACCAAAATGAGTTAAAGTTAGAAATGAAGAATAGGAAGAACAGCAGAAACTACACCAACTATTGGCAACTGTACAATAGGCTACTAAAAAAAATGGGTCATTCGAGACACAATGAAGGCAGTAAAAAGGGAAAAATTCATAGCGCTAAACACCTTCATAAAAAGACAGAGAGATCTCAAATTAATCACCTAACCACCCACATAAAGTTATTGGAAAATCTAAAACAATCCAAACCTAGGAGCTCAAGGCGAAAAGAAATAATTAAGATCAGAGCTGAGTTTAATAAAATACAAATGAAGAAAACAGAAAATACGTGAAATAAAGAACTGATTCTTTGAAAAAAAATAAATAAGATTGACAATCCTAGGCCATTCTAATTAAACACACACACACACACACACGCACACACACACACACACACACAAAGAGAAGGCCCAAATCAGCAAAATCAGAAATAAAAAGAGAAAGGTAACAACAGACCCCAATGAAATTGGAAGAATCGTCAGGTCATATTTCCAAAACCTATACACCACAAAATAGGGAGGATCTGTAAAAATGGTGAATTACTGAAAACCTACCACCTACGAAAGCTTTACACTGAGCAGATAAAGCTCCTAAATAAACCTACCACATCCACAGAAATTAAAAACTTAATCAAAAACCTCATCAAAAGAAAAAGTCTAGGAACTAATGGATTCTAAGCCAAATTCTACCAAACCTTCATCACAAAACTGAAACCACTCTTTCTGAAGATTTTTCATGTCATAGGAAAATAGGGAATGCTTCCAAATTCATTCAATGAAGCTAGCATCACAACTAAGATACCAGTTTCAGCAAATGGTGCTGGGCAAATCAGATAAACACTTGTAAAAAAAAAATGAAAATAGACCCACTCCTATCACCATGCAAAAAATTAACTCCAAATCGATCAGAAACCTCAACATAAGACCTGAAACCCTGAAAACCCTGGAAGAAAAAAAAAGGAGGAACTATCTCCATGAGATGGGGTTAGGGAAAATCTTCCTGAACAAACCTCCAGTAGCCCAGGAAGTGCAACAATCACTTAACCAATGGGATCTCATCAAGCTTAAAAGCTTCTATATAGACAAAAACACCATACTCAGAGCCAACAGACCATAATCAAACTGGGAGATAATTTTTGCAAGCTATAACACAGACAGAAGTCTAATATTTAGAACTTACAAAGAAGAAATCAAAACAAATAAATTAAAAATCAAAAAGCCCCTTCACTAAAAGGGGCATTAATCTCAACAGAGAATTCACAGAGGAGGAAAACTCTCACTTAAGAGTATTCATCATCCTTAATCATCAGGGAAATGCAAATCAAAACAACAATGAGATTCCACCTTACTAAAGTCACAATGGTAATCATTAAAAAAATCCAACAAAAATAATAGCTGGTGAGGATGTGGAGAAAAAGGAACTCTCATTCACTGCTGGTGGGATTGAAAACTTGTGCAAACCACTATGGAAAGCACTGTGGAGACTCCTGAATAGAATGGATATACAACTAACAATGGACCCAGCTATACCTCTACCAAGAATCTGCTTCATCACAGAGACATTTGCTCAACCATGTTTATTGCAGCTCAGTTCATAATAGCTAAGAATTAGAATCAATCCAAATGCCTATTTCTGGACAAATGGATATCAAATTGTGGTACATTTACATGACGGAATTCTACTCAGCTGAAAGAAATAATGAAATTTAAAGAAAAGTGGACAGACTTGGATCAGATCATACTTCTGAAACTCACACAAGAACAGAGTCAAGTGCCACATATTCTCCCTAATATGTGGTCCCTAACTAGGTTAAGCTTAAACTCTAAGCAAACATGACAGTTGAAATGAAAGACTTTTATAAAGTTAATGAAAGGAATGAGGGGAAATATTGGAGGGTGAGGGACTTACCAAATAAACTAAACCAATAATGAATCGAAACCATTAAATTGTTACTTTTCATCAGTAAGCTCTTGAGGAAGCTGTGGGCATGGCCTGGTAAGAGAGGCCATGATTAGAATGGGAGGAAGCCTGACCCCATGCAAAATTGATCAGACCTGCAACTCCCTGTCTCAGTCATTGGTTCCTTCCCACACTGAGCTATTGATCAAAGAGACCCATGGGGTCCCCAAAACAAGACATGCTTCTGTCAAAGTTCCTGAATACCCACCCCAGTCCAAAGGTAAGATCCTATTGCTGTACAAACCACAGAAAGTCATTGCACAAAATTGATAAATCCTTCGAGATCCAGAATGGTAACCAGCTCCCAGATGGAAGCATGTGCAGTGATGGAAGGTGCTACAGGGGAAACTGGTGAATGATATTTGGAGAAAGCAGAGAACACTGATATACAATTCAGACTGTTGTCACAAGAATGCTGAACACGTTGCTTTATGGGAGAGATCAGTGAGTCAAGAGGTGATCATTTGTGCAATAGTGGCACCAAAACCTAGGGGGGTAATCAACAGCTTTCTAATTGTCCAAGAGATCTACTTGGTGAAAAGAACCCTTGACTGGAATTGGGATCTAGGGCAAAATCCTATGAAAACCAAACACTTGGGCTCCAAGGGGAAATTCCCATTACCAGAGAACTACAGAAAGGCAACACCCAATAGAATTTTGCCACATTAGCAATGTGTGTCTCATTTAACCTATGTTGATCTCACTCTCTGATGGAGATTCTGTTTGTATTTTTCAGAAGGCAATAAGAGATATGTAGTCAATCCAACTCCACCAACAAACCACAGGATGATGGCTGACATCACGGCAAGAGATGAACCACCCCTGGCCAAGCATGTAGGCCCCAAATGACACCTTTGAGAAAGTGACATGATAAACAAGTAACCTATCACCACAGCAAGTCAGATAACCCATGATAGGTTAATAAGACAGACACCAACAATGCCCAACACAACCCAAAGCAGAAGTCCAGAAACAGTTAAGATCTCAACAATAAAGTAGGCTTAAAACTCACCCACCATGACTCAGGGAACTGAGTGGAAGAGGGGATGGAAAGATTGTAAAAGCCATGGTGGGGAAAAATATCCATAGGCATTGCCCCCTCAGCAGCAACACACAAAGGGGTGGGATATGGCTACTTCCTGTGCTATACATAACTCCCTACCCCATGGACTGATTCAGTACGCCAACAGAGCAGGGACCCCAGGGGGTTGGGAACAGGGAGTAGGGAAATGTGAATACCATCATGAATGCTTTTACAATGTTATCTTATTATGGATAATAAAGATATGAACAATAAAAAGGGATTATGATTTTTAACACCAGCCCCTAATAAATAAAAAACATTGAAAATTATATCTACTTAAATTTAAATATTTTAAGGAATATATACAGGAAAGTATATATTAAAAGTACTCTGTGGATGAAAATACTAATAAAAGAAATAATATTAGATACATTTAAATTGTAAATGCTCACATTAAAAAATGGTATTTAACAGAAACAGAATAAATATCTAGACATGAAGAAACCAGAAAACTTTTGCCAGAAGTATGAAGTCATCAATCCATCTATTAGGAAGTAAATATGCACAAGAGCCAAAAAAGGAAAACAAATACAACAAAACTAACTGAACTGTGCATATGAAAACATGCATCAAACACAGCACATGCAAAATTTACCTGAATTATATGAACATAAGGCTTTATCTGAAAAACAATGTTGAAGCAATGTCAAAAATATATTTTAAGTTCTTTATGCGTAACAGAAATGCTGAAATCTAATTTCTAATATATAGTGCAGACTATATATAATAAATGAAACATAAATTTTGATAATAGAAAATTTGACTAAATGAAATAATGTGAAAAGAGCAGAAAAGAGTAATAAAAGGTCCAAAAAAAATTCAAAAACTATTAATAGTCTGCCCTATATACTGTTTTCAATTCTGATATAACATGTTTATATAACATAAATGAAATATAAATTATAATTATTAAGAATGATAATTGAGCATGCAAGAAAGTATTAGTAAAGTTATATTAAAAGAAAATAAAAATCTCATTTTGGAATTCTTTATTCTTTTTTTTTTTTCTGAACAGGGTCTCCCCCTAGCTTATGCTGGTGTGGCACTCACTCTGTGACCGCAAGCTGACCTTGAACTGACTCTGTAGTTCCAGGATGGCCTTGCACTCTTAGTGATCCCCCTGCCTCAGCCTTTGGAGTGCTGGGATTAAAGAAGTGAGCCACCACACTCAGATCTGATTTATATTTTAAGAGGCAATTTAAAATGGATTTCCCTTTAGGAAGAAACAAATTTATATAAGGGAAATTATTTTAATATTCTAATAGAAATACATATGAAATAATCACAATATAATGGGATAAAAACAGTGTTTTCTGCATATAATTGGCAATATTTAAAAAGGTAACAAGATATTAAGTGGTTTTCACAACAATAAATGAATAAATTATGGTCTAAAAACATATTAGAAATTTAAGGGAGTGTTATGCCACAAAAACATCAGAGCAGTGAAAAGATAGCAAAATACAACTTTGTCCAACCTGTGATCCACAGGCCACATATATCCCAGGCCTTTCAAACAGCCCAACACATTTGCAGATGATGATTTGAAATTAAAACAATTTGAAATTAAAAATAAATTGTAAGGTTTTAATGATAACTGTAAAATAACCAAATGGAGAAACAGTGTCATCTCACCAGATTAACATAATACTCTGAAAAGGAGAGAAAGAAAATGAACCTTATTTTGCCATGCTATTTGAAGTGTAGTGGGAACTTAATAGCATGTAAGTATTAGAAATAATTTAACTGGCAGAATATATAACTATAGAAAATAGAAAGAAAATTAGTACATTTTAACCACTTTTAAAAAATATTTTATTTATTCATTTTCAAGCAGAGATGCAGAGAGAGAGAGAGAGAGAGAGAGAGAGAGAGAGAGAGAGAGAGAATGAATGAATGCATCAGGGCCACCACCTTGTGGGTCTGGCTTATGTGGGTCCTGAGGAATTGAACCGGGGGCCTTAGACACTGGAGCCAAGTGCCTTAACCGCTGAGCCAAATATCAGACTTGACTAATATTTACTATTGTTATTAGATTTCAAAGTTTTCAACATTTTCATTTAAAAATATTTAATACAGTCACCAAAATATTCTGATGGTTTTCTTCTTTTGTTTTTAGAGTGAATGCACACTCTATGTTTTAGTAGTGTTTTAATATTTATAATTTTTACATTTACATTTTGTTAAGTAGGAAATAAACTTTAGCAGTTAAAGCAGTAGTGCTTGGGAAAAAAAATAGACCTTACCTTATAATATTTAGAATTTCCATAGTGTAAGTAAATACTCTCAGAATGTTTACAACTAGCATGTAGTGCCACTGATACCCAGGACCTGTCATAGTGGGTTTGGGCTCCCATGTCAGTGGAGAACACTTACTGACATACCAGAATTAATCCGTAATGTGGTGTAATGATCTTGGAAGACACAACAGAGCAGAAGTATAAAATGATATTGATGTTTCCATGTGTCAAAAACTATTTTATATCACAAAGTAATTAAAAATTCACAATCATAAAGCCTCACTAAACAAAAGTAACAAAATGAAAACTAATAAGAGCTACATTAAATTATAATAATCTTCCTGAATAAGAAAATTGTATTAAAATCATATCAAACAAATTGTACAATAAACCCAGCACACAAATCAGCAACGGATACAGAAAAGTGGTCATATGGAGAGGTAATCACAAGCAATGTAGCCAAAACTTGCAAGAAAAAAATATAAAGGAAGTGTGTAGTGTTAATAAACGTATGCTACTTTAAAAATTGATTTAGGAGGCTGCCGAGATGGCTCAGTGGTTAAGGTGCTTTTGAACAAAGCCTGATGACCTGGGTTAGATTCCCCAGTACCCAAGTAAAGGCAGATGCACAAAGTGGCATGTGTATTTGGAGTTTGCAGTGGTTGTAGGCCTTGGTGTACATTCTCTCTCTTTTCTATCTCTCTCTGCTTATAAATAAATAAAAATACTTTTCTTAAAAAACTGATTTAGGGCTAGATAGAAAAATCAGTGGTTAAGTGTTCCTACTGCACCAGAAAGAGAGCCAGATCTCACTGAAACGGCTGGGCATGGCCATGCATGCCTGTAACCACAGTTCCACAGAGAAACAGACCCAAGAATCTTCAGAGCCCCACAAGCTCCACCAACAGCAAAAAGAAAAAGACCCAGAGGAAGAGCATGAAGCCAGACACCCAATGTTCCACTCCAGCTACCACAGGCAAGCAGCCTCCACCTCAGGCTAACATGAAGGGTTCCACAAAGGCACATACATGTGCCTACATGACACACACCATTTTAGACACACTACATTACCCATACACTACATTATACATGCACATACACAAGCAAAAAATAACAGATTTAGTAGCTATAGTTCATATAAGTTTAAATTGTGTTATCAATAAAGGAAAAACATTCAATAATAATTTTGAATCTATATAAATATTTTAAAATTGAATTTTACATGTTAGAATACTGTTATTTCAATAATTTAGGATTAAAATTTTTGTGGATATTTTGTATCATGCCACAGCTATTATGAAAATTTTTGGATGAGGATATTTCTGTGTTTCTATCATTTTACTAACACATTTAAAATGCATGCTAATATAACATGTCCAAAATCTTTATATAAAATGGATATTGAGGTAATAAATATTCTGATATATTCTTCCTTCATGGTTGTTCTTTCATTAATTCGATGTGTCATGAAACTTTGTTTTCACAGTGTTGTTCCCCCATATAACAATATATATTCATTCATACAACATATTACTTTTGTATATTATTATTATTTTATTTTTATTTTATATTATTGTATATTATTATTATTTTGTATATATTATTGATTTTGCATATTTTTGTTCAAAATACAAACACAAAAGTGTAATTTCACAATTCATGTATTTTAATAACCTGAACATTATGGTTTCATAATTGGTTTAATTGATCTGTTTACTATATCTTTTCATTTTCAAAAGGTAGCATTTGAGAAAACCCTGCAAAGCATATAGTGGTTAAGCAAACCATAAAGTGTTTACATTTTCCCAGTCTCCTATATATATATATATATATATATATATGTACGTATACATATATATATATATATAGCTTTATCAATTTTAGGTGATGAGTTCCATGTTAGTCAATATGTATTACTATCTAACAAATATGTCCTTGACATAAGAACATGAAGTGAATTCATCAAACAAAGAATAAGTGTAAGGCATATGTGGTGGTGTACACCTTTAATCCTATCACTGGGGAGGCTGAGGTAAGAGAATTAACTTCCTAGGCTACAATGAGATCCTGTCTCAAAATATATTTGCAGTGCCAGAGATGGGTCACTACCCCGTAGTGAGCTGATAGTCATGGAGATACACAAGACCCCGAAAACAATGTAGGCCATTGCCAAAGCACTTGGTTAGCCATCTTAAAAAGATGGTAAGATGTTATAATTGAAGACCCCACAGGATATGGTCACAGGACATTGAAAAAAAAAATAAGCTAGAACGGAGATGGAAGCCATCTCCCTGCCAACCTACAGCCGTGATGCTGGAAAGCTTGTTGTAGGCTGCTGGGGAAATAAAAGCCATCAACTGTGTGAATAAACAGTGGATTGTGCAAGCTACAAAATCAACCAGCCAGGCAAGATGTACCCAACAGTGCAATGTAATAATGGCATATAAATTATGAGGGTAATCAACTGCTCACTGGGTGGGAGGGAAATCATGCTTGATATTGAGAACTGATTCAAAAGCCTATGGCTTGGAAGGTCATAGACACCCCCAGAGGGAAGCTTCCATTATTCTTTGGCTAAATTGAGGCACTATGCCTATCAAAATGTCCTCGATATGTATATTTATCCTCTTTTATTAATGCTGCTCTCATTTCTGGAGAGAGAACATGCTTTCTACAGATGGCGGCAAATACCGGGCAGACCCAAGACTCATCAAAATGATAAGAAGAGAAAGCCTAACCTTGGACAAGTCATCTCTATCACAATAGCCAGGGATCAAGGACCATTGCAGAGGAAGTGACAGGTTTAATAAGTGCTTCTCTGACTGCTATCCAGAGATGGCAGAAGACACAAAGGAGATTCAAAACTTGTCAAAGCAGAAAACAAGAGGTTTTGAGACATCAACACTAAGGGGATTTCTAACACATTCTCCAAGGATCAGAGAACAGAATGGAAGAAAAGGCAGAAAGAATCTAAGAACCATGGGGCACAGTGTGAGGCATTGTTCTCCCCACATAAACCAACTGGTGCATCCATGACTTTGCAGGGATTACCACACCCCGCAAGTCCTGCAATCTCCTGGGCCCATAAACATTTTCACATACAGGACACAGGACAAAAGGAATAATACAACAAAACAGAGGAAGCACTATCTGAAAGAGAAATTTTCATTAGAATTGAGACAGGGTTAGGAGTCAATAAAAGGACAGTGTGATGGCAAATTTAAAAATGCCGTATGTTTGAGAGTGATGGATGTAGTTCAGTGGTGACTACTCACCTAGCTTGAAAGAAACACTGTGTTTGATCCCAGTACAGAAATAAAAATGAAAATAATCCCAGGACAAAAATAAAAATAACTGCATCATTTTCACACTATGATAACTCACACTATGGATATTAAAAAAGGCATTGTAGAGGGAAACATCAAAGAATTTGAATGCAAGTGAATAAAAATAATCAAAACTGAAGAAAGAAATGCTAAATGAACGAGAAGAGTCCAAGAAACAGAGAAGAGAATAAGGGAGAAAACTTTTTTAAAGTAATGGCTTAATATTCCTCCACATATCTGAAGTCCCAAGAAATAACTATGAAATCATGTGCTTCTCTATTCTGCCTTTCAACATCGTTTGGATTTGTTAAACTGATACATTTTCACTCATTTTTCTCTGAAAACGTGCTGATGAACACATAATACATTATGGTTCTTTGTATTTTAAAAAGCATAAGAGGTAATGATTCTAAGTTTGATGAAGAAATTGACGTTTGAAAAGTCACAGATAAATCTGGTTCCCTGAAAGAAATAATGAAGATCAAATCATATCTGGGTGTGCATTCAGTATATGGGAATGATTAGTAATAGTTAGACAATGAAAACAATTGTAAATATGGTTTTTATTAAGTTGAAAGAGAGACCTTTTCAGTATAATTTTAGCTAAAAAGTAAGAAATAAAACACCTAACAAGAAAAGCTTAATCATCAAATCAATTTTCCAAAATAACATCTCATTAATGTGCCTTGGATTAATATTTGAGATATTTCACCATCTCACAAAACAACCTCAACTAATAGCCTTGCCTTATACATTTCAAAAATACTGCCAGGATGCTCTGACAAAGCCTAATAGCATCTGGAAATAGCTTGGAATTAAATGTAATATTGTAGCAAATTTTATTTTGTCATTACAGTTTTATTTTTTTTGCAGCTAATTTCTTTCAGCTTTTAGAGTAATGGGAATGTGAGCTTTTCTATAAATATTTGAGTACATAACATAATCTTATTGTGTCACTTTCAGAAGCACTAGTGAAAGACAGTCATCAAAGTACAAATACTTCTATAAATCCTCAAATTTTAAGGTCATTAAAACCTGATATTCTAAGTTGCCTGACTGTTAACTAATATCAAAAGGACGTTCTAAAAATATCGCACTTATTTATAAGCAGCTACTTTAAAACATAATTTTGATATTTCTTCATATTAGTAAGAAACATACATTATAATTTTTTCTTATGATTATTTAAATGAAATGCTGCTTTGAATCATTTGAACCTACAGATTTAAAATAAAAATCATGAATGAGGAGAAATCTATTAACATTTAGTACACAAATGTCCATGTAGACTAAATATATTCATATCCTCAGAATAATATTCAGAGCATCATAAGATTGAATTAACCTAATTTCCTATGTTCCTGTGTATAGGGAATAAATGAAGGATTAGTATTTTTTGAACCAATTTTCACTATGTAGGCCACACTAGCCTTGAACTCACAATCCTTCTGCCTCTGCCTCCTGTGTGCATCATCTCAGCTCCCTACTATATAATTATGATGATAATGGTTCACACATGCATTCTTTCAAATATGTAAATCAACATGATCTCTAACAGCATGAAGCATATTTATAAAATAAATGCAATACTTGCCCCTTAAACAGAAAAAGATTTTAAAAATTAAGATATTTATTGATAACCTGAGTTGTAATTTTCATTTGTAATAAACACATCTTAACTGACAATTCCTAAATACTACTTGCTAATCTTTATTTCATATATATGTATGGATGGATATTTTTAATTATATTCAGGCCTATATATTACCAATAAGTTATGTATTACATGTTAGTTGGTTTTTAGTAACAACACAGAAGGGGCCATTATATTGCTCATGGGTAAATTAAATATTATTAATACTTATTTGGGGGATGGAAAAATAGTAAAAACTGGCAATAGTAATTAAATTAAAATAATTATATGAAAATCCACTGCACACAGAGCTATTTCTTGCATCCACTTTCCAAATTGGTTGGGTGCAGAAATAAACATAATTGGTAGATTTAAGAGTTTTGGTAATGGGAGTCTAAAAACCTACTAATTATTACAATAACAATTGGATTAGGTAGAGAAAAAAACCAATCCTATAAGAAGAATAATACTGGTTAATACAGATGCAGAGAATTAGTACACAATGAATTATATTAGTATTCTCCATGTAGTAGCCCATTGTCCTATTCTGTAACAGAAGCAGGAAGTAGCTATAAGTAAGAAAGACTAAAATTAACTTCATAAAATTCACTGTAATAATAATACAATTATTCCAAAAATTAGTGGTGAATGACCGTGTGTGGTATGTAGAGGCAGGAAGTAACTGGAAGCAGTATGCAATTAATCCCACCCATGTATATGACATTGTATTTAACAGAAATAAAATTCTAAGCAGCTCATTTTTTAAAGGGGTAAACATAATTATCTTGGCCTTCCTATGGTTCTCATAGGACCAATTTGATGCTCTTACTCTTTTACACATAAAACAGCTTTAAGATTTATAATTTAACCTTGGATTCAGCAGAAAAGAAATGGTACAGATAGAAAAAAGTTATTTGTGGGGCTCCGGAGAAAACTTAGTCAACAAAGTCCTGCCTTGCAATTATAAGGACTTGCATTAGATTCCAGAAGCCATGTAAAAGCCAGGCATGGTGGCAAACACTTTCAATCCCAACACTGAGCAGGCAGAAACAGGTGGATCCTTGGGGACTGCTGGCAAGCAATTCTAGCCTAATTGTCAAGCCCCAGGTCAAAGAGAAGCCCCAACTCCCAAAGTAGATGGCATTCCTGAGACAACAGAGGCTGTCCTCTGTGCTCTACATGCAACTGCACACATTATAAACGCACACACACAAACACACACTAACAACAAAAGAGTATTTTCTTATGTTACCAAGCATATTTCTCATAATCAATAAATAACAAGGCTTACAATTGACATTTCAGAAGTTTGGTTAATATCTCTCAGTCCAGTATTTAACAAAAGTTTTAAACTGAGACTTCTGACTTCATGAAAAGGAAACTACCTCATGAATAGTATACAAATCAAATAGCATCCACCTTATCTTTCAATAACTAATTCATCGGGGGGAGGGGAACCCAACCTTAAAATCCCTGAGTTAGGAAGGCCACTGATGCCACATTTTAATCTAGAAAACATTTCTGAGGTTACACTAAGCTTTTCTAGGGTGCAGTTCAAGGTGATAATTATTATAAAAAGAACAATAATAACATGGTTTGTAACTGAGGATAACTTTTATAACCACCTCATGTGGCAGACATTATTATTTCCAATTTACAAATGAGGAAATAGAGGCAGACAGCATCTTTCTGAAGTCATTCAGTTCTACCTTTAAAGAACTGAAACAAATTCAGGATAATTAAAGGTGAGTTTCAACCATTATGCTATACTTGTTATTCTAGAAATTCATAAAATACTTAGATCATAAAAGTGGAAGTCATAATTTTGTGTATCTACTGCTACGTGACCAAATTCTAATGTCATCTCTCACATTCCTATATTCAAGAATCTTTAAACTAATATGTTAAAAATAGCTCACTGGTTGTCATAGCATCCAAAACTATTTTAATATTGTAATGTATCGGTGCTATATATATATATATATATATATATATATATATATATATATATATATATATGTTAGAGTATTAACTTATTTTTAAAAAGTTAATAATAGGTATAAAACACTAGAAAGTGTTAAAACCCATAACTGTATTTGCAAATTTTACCAATGTATATTCCAGATTAGATATATTCAATAAAAGTATTGATAAATTTGCTGAACACTTACTTTGCAACCTGCGCGTTGGGCTCTCTCCATGTAGTTGTCTTCGAGACATATATGGAGAAGGGTGAGGGAGTGGCAATGAAGACACATCATGGGTCTGAAGTTTGTACCAGTGTGGCTCATCATCTAACAGTGCTGTTTCTAATTCAATTAAAATCTAGAAACCCACAACACACACACACACGGACAAAAGTGTTATAACAATCATAAAAAACATCTCTGCAATAGTCTTACAACATGGATAATAATTATTTAAAAATTTATTTATTTATTTATTTACTTATTTGACATAGGCCTCCTGAACTGCAAATGAAGTCCAGACACACGCCCAGCTTTTTGCATTTGGCTTTACATGGGTATTCGGAAATCGAACCCAGATCATCTGGCTTTGCAAGAAAGTGCCGTTTAACTGCTGAGCCATCTTTCTAGCCCAAGAATAGTAATTTTGTAGGATCAAAAGTAAGGGTATTTAAATGTTGCAAAATTATCAATATTTTGACTGTTACTAAATGAAATATATTTTTTCTAATTTTTCATGATTTAATGGTCTTCCATCTGTATGACATTTATTTTCTAGATCCTTGACTACCCAACTACTAAAGACTTAAATTTGACAAGACGAAAAAAAATTACTTTAAAATGTCTATAATAATAACAAAAATTCTATTTCATTTTCTAATTCCAAAAATTTCATTTATATTCATTAGTATAATCTTCACAAACATATATGAGGAGAGAAAATAAATTTAAAGCACCTACGATTAAGAACCATGGGCTGTGGAGATGGCGCAGCAACTGAAGGCACTATTTTTTATAGAATCACTAAATTATATCTTAAAGCCTTAGTTAAATTCATTCTATTAAGCAACTATACTTACTTCTTCAGATTATGCGAATTACAAATTTTACTGATAGTCGTTTAAACAAAAATACTCAGAATGACATGCATAATGTAAAGTTTAAAATAATTCCAGGTACCTCTCCTAAGAATTCACTTTCTTCTTCTCGAACTCTAGCTTGATCCCAAAGTGTAATTTCCAACATTCGTTCTCGAAATTCTCTTCGGTGTACTGGTGAATAAATGAATGTCTGGTTCCATTTGGGTTCCAATGTTTTCTTTACTGTTTTTGTTCTTCTCTTATTTTTATCACTATTATTTAACAAAAGAATATGTGAACTTAATTATATAAAACTTTTAAGTTTTGCCCTGAAGCTTTATTAATTTTATATTTCTCAAGTTGTGAAGTCAATAAAGTTTTATTACATATTTATCATAATGAAAATAATGTAATGTTTAAAATTACTATTAAAATTTATGACATAATTATATCATACTTCATGATTTAATATAACAATAGTTTGGTAAATTTTAATTTTTCCCATAGATTATTAAAAACATGCTTTCTCAAAATCTAAATAAGATATTGGAGAATCTTATTTTTAAAAAATAAACACATTGCCTTATTAGAAAAATTCAAATTAGAAATGAACTAGTAATATTACATATACTATTCACTATATCTATGGAAATTTTATTGTATAAAAACAGGTAAATTGCAATTCTCACAAGATCCTATCTAATAGGTCAGCTAATAACCAATTATAATCCATGTTTTATGAAGTTACTTTCTTACATACAAGAAATATTATTTACTTTCATATAGCTTTATTTACTTATTTATTTATTTAATTTATTTTTAAGGGAGGGTCTCACTCTAGATGAGGCTGACCTGAAACTCACTATGTAGTCCCAGGCTGGTCTCAAATTTTCTGTGATCCTCTTACCTCTGCCTCCCCAGGGATTAAAGGCATGTACACCTAACAAAGCTATTTTCATGTTTTTAAAAACATTGAAAACTGATTCTATGTAAGGTTGTCACTAAAATGTGGGCTGGAAATGCAAGTTGACAATCCCGATAGATGGAACTTCTAACTAAGAGATTTTAATATTTAATTTTATGCCTCCATCAAGCAATTATTTTAAACTATGCATCTTGTTATATGCACATATATTTATAAATTGCATTTGTAATATATATATATGCCTTGCAATATTATATTAATACATTGTGTATATTGTGAAATATACCAAATAAACTTAAAATATTGAGGTAATTTTAAATTCAAGTATTTGTTCCTTAACTCTAATGGATGATCCTACGTACCATTATTACCACAGCTCACTGTAAAAGATGAACGACTGCATAAGAATAGAGACACTGGTGTAAGAAGTGAACTTTAAGCTAACTTATGAGAGCCTGAATTGGATGAGACATGGACAATGAATTCCGATTGGAAGTGAAATTTGAAAGAGGCTGGAAGAATCAGCAGGGAGTTTTACTGAAGGGTGAGAGGAAATGTCCTCACAAAGCAGGGATCTTTAGAGAAGGATCTCTATATTGGGCAGAAGCAGGACTATTTTCTTAAAATTTTAGCAAATGGAATATAGCAATTCTTTCCAAACATCAGCACCAATTCATTAAAGAAACTCTGACAAATACTCAAATTTTCAATATGTAAAGAAAGGAGTTTTGCTTTTCTTAAAAGAGTAAGAAAACCTTCAGAATCCAATCATAGTGAAATACTGAAAACGTGCTGTGAAAAACTATGACTAATAAGCATCACTGGAGTTATATTTCAACTATCAGCCTGTTAAATTAAATGTTTGATCTCTAAAATCATCCTTATATTAACAATGTAGTTAACATTTTAAAGTTTATGCTAAAACTTTATTTTTAAATCACTAGTATATTTGGTTTCTATTAAACTTAAAAGAGCATGCAAACTGGATATTTGCACACAATATTATAATTGGAAAGATTTGCGATAACCATCTTTATTTCAAAATGTTAAAAAAATTCAGAGCATGCTAGTTAATTTTATAGCACAGAGACAAAACAAGCTAAATAATTCTTTGAATAGCTTAACTAAATTCTAGAATATATGTTTCTTACTTTGCCTTACAATGTCTTACACTGACTTTCCAGGAAGTATCAACAAAAAACGACATCAATTGAACTATACTCATGAACTCAACTATTTCTGCCAGGAAAATTTTCAAGAAAAAGTAATTAATATTCAATGCATGAGTGTTTTTCATTCATATGTAAAAACTTTTATTAAAATAAAAAAGATGAGTTAACATGATAATTTTCTGAGTTAAATAATTACTTTCACTATTAGAGATAAAACTTAAGCACAACACAGTCAACAAATTAGCCTACAAAATTTGCTGAACTATTTTTCACATTCCTAAAAATTGACAAAGAAATTAGCTGAGAAATGACCTCATAAAAATATTCAAGTATCTCCCATATTCTTTGTGTTAAAAAAATTAAGAACACTCCATCCAGGATATAGAAAAGTAGGTAGGGAGAGACCGTTCTCCATTTCAAGCTCCATTGGCTAAGGAAGCAGAGAAAAGCGTATGTAAAGTAAAACAGAAATAGAGGCAATCAAGAGAGAAACAAAACTGAGAGACTTTCACCATCTTAAAAAATAATTCCTTCTCTGTAAAGTTTTTACTGTGCATGTGTTTTGAATATATATATGTTGATAGTCATGTGTGTGGTATGTGTGTGTATATGTGTTCACAGTCATGTGCATGGTATGTGTGTGTACATGTGTTCAGTCATGTGTGTGGTATGTGTGTATATGTGTTGTCAGTCATGTGTGTGTTATGTGTATGTACATGTGTTAACAGTCATATGTATGTGGTATGTATGTATATGTGTTCACAGTCATGTGTGTGGCATGTGCATGTACATGTGTTCACAGTAATGTGTGTGGTATGTGTGTATATGTGTTCACAGTCACGTGTATGGTATGTGTGTATATGTGTTCACAGTCATGTGTGTGGTATGTATATGTATATTTGTTGTCAGTCAGGTGTGTGGTATATGTATGCACTTGTGTTAACAGTCATATTTGGGGGATATGTGTATGTGTTGACAGTCATGTGTGTGTGGTATGTTTGTGTACGTGTTGACAGTCATGTGTGTGGTATGTGTGTATATGTGTTCACAGTCATGTGTGTGGTATGTGTGTATATGTGTTGTCAGTCATGTGTGTTATATGTGTGTATATGTGTTGACAGTAATGTGTGTGTGGTATGTGTGTGTATGTGTTCACAGTCATGTGTGTGTATGTGTGTATATGTGTTCATAGTCATGTGTGTGGTAGGTGTGTGTACATGTGTTAACAGTCATGTGTGTGGTATGTTTGTGTGTTCACAGTCATGTGTGTGGTATGTGTGTATATGTTCACAGTCATGTGTGTGGTATATGTGTATATGTGTTCACAGTCATGTGTGTGTGGTATGTGTATGTGTTCACAGTCATGTGTGTGGCATGTGTATGTATATGTGGTCACAGTCATGTGTGTGCACATATCTGCATGTATGAATGCATATATGTGTGTACCAGGGCCAGAGATCAATGTTGTCTATTCCTCAGTTCTCTCCACCTTATTTTCTGAGACATGGTCTCTCAGAGTTCCTTCCCTGAACATAGACTAGCTACCTTGCAGTCCCTAAAATCTCTCCTGTCCCTCTTCCCATAGCTCTAGGATTACAGGAGCACCCCATCGTGTCTATCATTTTATGTGGGCACTGGGGTTCTCAGGTCCTCACTCTTGGGCAGCAAAATACTTTATCAATCAAGCCATCACCACAGAAAAACCTAAGTGGTGATTACATAAATCCATAGCTCAGCTGAGGAGATAATACAGCCAGTAAAGGGCTTAGCTTGCAAGCATCAGGACCTGAGTTTGATTCCACAAACTTACATATGGAGAACCAGGTATGGTGGTGGGCACTTATGTAATAACAGCACTAGGAAGGCAGAGACAGCTGTGTCCCAGGAGACCATTGGCCAGTCAGATTGGCAAACATATAAACACACAAAAACTCATTGCCTCATTTCCATTTCCTGTGGGTTTTTATAGGTACATTCCAAGGACTTTTACACCAGTAAGTTATGTATGTTCTAAGATGCCAAGTAATTTAACTGAAAGTGTTGTAGGGTAATTTTGCTATGATATATGTCACTTTGATAACTCTAATTATGGATAACTTTTCTCTTACATTCCATTATGTATCTGACAAAGACAACCTAAGTTGTCGGTGAACAACTTTGTTCAAGCTATCTTTAAAAGAAACAATTATATAGAAGTCAATTTCTAGTACCTAGATGCTGTGACATCTCAATATAATTTCATGCATTTTTTACAATTTGCATTTTTAAAAATGTTTGAAATACAATGTAAATATTAATTTTCTACTTTCTTTCTTTGGTCCTTTTCTTTGTTGACATAACAACTTTGTGAACTTTTATTTAAACTAAATATCTAAGAAAATTGAGGTCCTAAAGCATGTAAATATGGAGATGATAGGTGTATAGAACCACTCTAATCTGAAAGGAAAAAACATGACTTCAGATTTGAGAGCACTCTGTCCTGGAAGCTAGTCACTCAGAGAGCTGAGGAAATGATCACTTGTGCCATCCCTTCCTTGCTTTTTCATGATCTTACCACAACATCCCTGATATTTGGATAAACCTGAAATTAAATGTGATTGGATTACTTTTGAGGAGATATTTCTCCTACCCTAAATCCTTTTCAAATCTGGGTAAAAACAATATCATTTAAGTTGATGAAAATCAAAACATAATGCTTGAAGAAGCTGATTAAGGGCTGAATGATAGGTTCTTGATAATACGGGTAATGAAATAGAAAACAAACCTGTTATGAAATATAGTGGAAATATCTTGGTGAGAAAAAGTAGAAATTAGACAAAAATATATAAAATTTTTAGTATCATGTCTAGCTTTTTTCTCTACTTGTTTAAAAATTTGATGTTAATGGGAATATAGAATAGTAATTTTGGTCAAGAAAAAACATATTACTTAATATATAATACATGCATGCTTGAAAACAATATTTAAGTAAATATTTTCATAAATATTTAACTGAATACAGCAAGTAAAACCATATACAATAAACACATAAAATTTTAAATAATTTCATATATTTACTGTTCCTACTTGATTCCTTAGAATGATTGAATTTATGTAAAACTTCACAAATATCTAAGTAGGATAATAAATTACATAGATTCTAAACATTCATTGCTATGAGCACTTTCCAAATTATTTTTATGATACATATTTTTGTTTCTTATCACCTACCTTCTGTCTGGAAGAAAGTAAATTTTAACATAAGGATTCCTTGGCCTCCCATCTTCCCTGGAAGGGAGATCCTTTGCTCCCAAAATTGTAACTATCAACTGGTGACCAACTTTGTCAAACCATAGTTTTATCTGAAAGCAAAAATATTCATTCATCAGCTCAAACATGTATTACCAATGTGTTTAATTTTTTAATCTTTATGCCATTCTTTTATACTTATATTAATACAGAAAAGATTTCACATAGTAAATGAATTTATTAAAAAGGATTTGCTATAATAATTTCAATGAATAAACAAATTGAGTCTACTATTTAGTTTCAATGATAAATCATTTGGGCTTTTTAATTATACTAATGTGATGGCTTACTAACAAACCCACAAATTACATACACTATTATCATTATAGACTTTGTTAACAATAATTATCCTATATTTTTCAAGTGTAAGGATCACTGTAAGCCATCTCATTTCTCTTGTGCTGAGTTTATAAGTGTTTGAAATAAACTGCAGTGATAGTAACTTATTTATTTCAAGTAAATGTTTTGTGTTCTCAATAGCAAACAAACATTTCAAAGATTTTAAGAAAAGAGGATATAGTAAAAACTTTAATAACAGATTCCTTCCCATCATATTTTAAACTAAAATAAATTCATCTTCAAAAGCTTTTTTATAAACAAAAGTCTTTTTGTGAAGAAAATGCATCACATTATTAAAATACTAAGGTTTCATTTTATAAGAAAATCTGAACAATCTTGCTGTGCCATAACCAGGGATTGAAGCCTAACCACTGACTACTGACTTCTTTTGATTTAACAGCTTTCAGCTCCCACACAGACTTTCCATCTTTACCCCAGGCTAGCTCATTCCTCTGTATCAGGGTCTCCATCAGATCTATCTATGACTTGAATCCACATCTTGGTGTGGAACTCAGCATATCTCTGATCACTATCTTGAAAATGAAATTGAACCAGAAAGTTGGAACTAAGAAATGCAAGTAAAAACAAA
Source organism: Zapus hudsonius (assembly GCA_004024765.1). Lineage (NCBI taxonomy): Eukaryota > Metazoa > Chordata > Mammalia > Rodentia > Dipodidae > Zapus > Zapus hudsonius. Next base: position 24,839 of record PVHP010003195.1, on the reverse strand, counting down.
CTCTGGTTATATATGAAACACTAGCCATTCAGTTGCAATCTCACAATTCTTTTGTTGGCTCCCTCTTTTCATATTGTAAAGAACAAGGGGCTGAGGAACTGTTGAGTCAGAAGAGGTGAACTGATGGCCTAAAAGGATATATGAAACTATTTCTGCTCATTCCCTATGTTTAGATAAGAGGAAATAGTTCTGCTACAGTAATAAGAAATATCCAAGTTTTAAAGATTATAATTACTAGTCTTCATTAAGTTTAAAGTAGGCATTATCTTGCTATTGTAAAACAAAAGGGTTTTCTAGCAGCTAATAAGATTTTTTAAAGTCTCTACACAAGTATTTCTTTATCTGGCTTAGTCACTAAAAAGTTATGTTTCTGGGCTCACTTCCCACCTACTGAATCAGTATGACACCTTAGAATTTGAATTTCAATTTTCCGATGATCTTGAAGTCTACTAAAATTTGAGAACCATAGCCTGTCCAATGGTTCAAACCCTAAGGAAAGAAAGCATCCAATAGCTGGGCATAGTGGTTCATGCCTGTAATCCTAGCACTCAGCATGCTGAGGCAGGAGGATCACCAAAAGCTCAAAAAACCTAAGCTATATAATAAATTCCAGGTCACCTGGGCTACAGAGCATGACCCCGTCTCAAGCAACAAAAAACAAAAAAGAAACAAAATACTTTTACTGTTTGAAAGAAAAAGAGCTCAAATATTTGCTTACCTAACAATATTGGAATATAGATACAGGTAAAGGTAAGGAACTAGAAGAGAGACTACAGTATTCTTCTGACAAAAGCCAAGAGAGGAAAAGAAAGAAATTAAAGAGATGTTTCATTGTATATGTAATGGAAGAGATGTAAACAGACCACAGGTCTTTAAAATGTGTGATGAAAATCAGATTAATTTGTATGATATTCTCAATTTTCACTAGTAATAATACTTGCACTGTCATTTTTTCCATGACAGTAAAAACTCCTCAAATGCTCAAATGCTCAAAACATGAATACTGGGTTCCTCAGAGGGGAAAAATTATGAGAGGTTAAAACTTTTTCCAATAAACTGTCTAATTAAAGAATAAGAAAATAATTTTTAAGAGACTAAACTCAAAATCATTTGAATAATTATTGATTTCTGTGAGTTTTTAAGGAATTGAGTCTAAGTACTTGTGGACATTTTCAGGGAAATTTATTTGCTCCATTAAAATCACAAAAGCTAAATATTTGAGATATTTATATCCAAAATCTGATGAAGAGTATTCTTTACAGACTTTACTGTGTAAAACCAAAAACTATCATTTGCCGATATTATACATTTCTAATAAAGAACACAGCATATGCATTTTACTTTTACAATATTTTATAGTTAGCAGGATATGAGTATTATTTCAATAAGAAACAGTCATTTTTTTTGAATTTATTGAATATTTGAGCGAAATTACATTTTTAATAAATTGACTTCATTTTTTTTTAAAAACTTCATTTAATTATTTATTTATTTGTAAGCAGAGAGAGATAAAAGAGAAGAGAGATAGAGAATGGAGCACCAGGGCCTCTAGCCTCTGCAAACAAACTCCAGATGTATGGCACTTTATGAATCTGGCTTTATGTGGGTATTAGTGAATCAAACCCAGGTTGTTAGGCTTTGCAAGCAAGTACCTTAACCACTGAGAAATCTCTCAGCCCCTAAATTGGATTTTTAGTAGCCTTAATTTTCATTTTATTATAGGGATTGCATTGACTATTTTAATAGATATTCAGTTCACACCAAATTAGCTAAGCTATTTTCTGATATTATTAAATGTCATATCTGTACTTTTAAAATAAGTTATTAAAATACAATTGCTTTTCTTCAGTATAAAACAAATGTCTTCATGAATCTATTAAAACAAGCTATGATTTCAACTAATTCCTTTAATAAAAATCTTGGTATTATTTTAATTGCTTAATATGAATATGGTCCCAGCTTTACCATATATTACATTTTAATTTTTCAAAGTAGAATATGAGCAGCCATATATTAATATTAAATTATGAAAATTTGCATTTTAAATATAACAAGTATTATTCAAAACCAACAATTTTTTAAAAACATGCAGCAAAGCAGGAAAGGCATAATACTATGTCTTTAAAAACTATATTGGCATTAATTTAGTATTTAAGAATATCCTAATGGAAAGAGGCAAACAACTTGTACCCATGTATTGCAGTATAATTAAATGGAATTATGAGATATAAACAAATACACATCTTATTTTAATTTTGATCATGCTTTTTCAAAGTGAGATACTTTCCAAAGGTTGAACTACATACACAATATCAAAAATCACTTTTTAATAAGGTACAAATATATTTGCCAATCTCCTCAAGGAGTCATTGCTTGGAAAATGCAAGAGAATATAGATGTTCAGTGGTATAATGAATGATTTAAAGAGACAGCAAAGAGTGTAATAACAGAAAATATCAACAGTATAAAAATTAACTAGTTTAGTAAATGGACATAGATAAACGGAATCTACAATAAAACTATATTAAATGCCACTTTGAAACCTACACATTTTAGCTTTTTGTTGACTTACAAAAATCACAAAAATTGTCTCTTTAAATTTTTATTCAGTATTCTAATCCTCATGCAAAAGTTTACGAGCTCGCTCATAAAATGATTTGAAAGTCAATAATATGGTTTGGAGCAACATACCAAAAAAAGTTTTCCTACTACGCATTTTCCAAAAACATACAAATAAGGGATAAAACACAACCGTAGTTTCTATGAGGCGGACAAGGCCGTTACCTGAACCCTAGGAACAAAAGGCGTTGTTCTTCTACTAAGGCTTTGGCTCTGGTAAGCAAAATTAAAGAAAAAAGCAATAAAACAAAACCCAAAAAGACAATATGCTGGAACTAAAAGACCAAAAGTAAAATAAACACATAAAAGTATCCTTTAAATACAATAGTTCAATGGCAATATATTTAAATGAAGTAATTCAATGTAATAAATAAATATATCCAAATGCTAAAATACATGAAAACTATGCAAAATATTATATTAATAATATTTTAATAATTTGTTTAATCAAATTCTTAAAATTCAGTCAATATAAAAGGAATTAAAAATAAATATAACAATATATTAAGACTTTTACATTCTGAAAGAATGGCATTACATACAGCCTCTGAACCCAGAAATTTTAGTTTTTTACTTCTAAACATACTACATTCCTTGATATCCACAGGGGATTGGTCCCAGGGCACCATACAAATTCCAAATCCACTGATGCTGAAATCCCTGATACAAAATAGCAATGCATTTGAATAAATTTCAGCACATCTTCCTTTATGTTTTACATCATTGCTAGATTACTTATCAGACAGAATATAATATAAATGTTAAATAAATAATTGGTATGTTGTAGTTTTTAGGAAATAATTCAAATCAAAAGTCTGTGCATGCATAATTTTTTCAAAAAACTGTTGACACACAGTCATGTGCACTTACAGATATGAAGCCCACAAAAAGGGTTCATACACAGAAAATGTACAGTAAAAAGAAGTTAGATTTAAAATTTATGATAGAATTATTATTGCAGAGCTATCTGTAGAAGTAATTTGTTCTTTTTCCAAAACTGATATGTTAACCAAAGTCCTAAATTTGGACTTACCCTGAGAATTTCGTTAAAAAGTAAACACATTAAAATGTGCTAGAAGACACTCATCAACTGGTTGATTTATACCTTAAGAATGTACCAGGTTCTAGAACCCTCTACTCAGACACTGTTATATTTATGTGAGCATCCTGTTACTGCCAGCCATGCCGTTTAACATCAAGTGATGAAAACCAGACAGAAAAAAAGTCTAGAAATACTAGCTAGTGCTCAAAAAGTAGTATAATGTAAACACAGAAAGAAAAGCACAGTTCTCAAAATAGTATTAAATTTCTGTTCTCTTCTGCTTTTCAAATTTTTTTTGCTTCCATTTTGAAACAAGTTCCAAAAAGAAAAGACACAATACCAGATTTCAAGGCATGTCAAGACTAGAAGCAGGTGGGTACTCTGTGGTTGAGAATGGAATGGATTTAAAGACATTTTTGATTCTCATTCCCTCAGCAAGATTCCATCCATTTCCTCACATTGTTCTGGATCTTTCTTATCTCCTTCAAAATTACAGTTAAGATTCTTTATGTCCCCATGTGGAAACAGGTAATGAATATTAGGAGGACTGTTCTCCAATTTAACATTGAACGGGCATTACTTAAGACATTAACTTAAACCCAAGGGAAGGCTGACTTTGAAAAAAGACTTAGTCACTTTTGATCTCATCTATCTATCTATCTATCTATCTATCTATCTATCTATCTATCTATCTATCTATCATCTATCTCCAACTCTTCTCTCTCAGTGTCTCTCTTTCTCAAAAGAAAAAAAGGTGATCTCAAATCTAAGTTTGTTTATTTCATGGCGATATAACCAAAGGAAGAAATGTTTAGATTTTGAGTGTATCAATGATGCCTGTCTACTAAATCCTGGCTAGTTAATATTTTAGTTATTGATGAAAGAAGTGTATGGAATTCAAAGACATTAACCAGATATGCTGAAAAAAGTGATGAGGTAGCCGGGCATGGTGGCACACGCCTTTAATTCCAGCACTCAGGAGGCAGAGGTAGGAGGATTACCATAAATTCAAGGCCACCCTGAGACTGAATTCCAGGTCAGCCTGAACTAGAGCGAGACCCTACCTCTAAAAACCAAAAAAAAAAAGTGATGAGGAACTCTATGTAGAAACATATTAATTTTCCCTGTCCTCCCACCTCTGTATTCTATTTTCATCCAAATACATAAAGATAATGAAATATTTGCTAAAGAATCATTACTTGATAAAATAAAATATTTAAAAAGAATACTATCATAAATAAATTAATACGTAAAAACAAATATTTTTTTCATTATCTAAAAGAAGCTTAAACAAACAACACATATTTCAGACATCCAACTTTTTAAGTCTCATGTTCATTCATGAATTTATAAATTAAATATGATTATAATACATGTTTTGCTTAGGTAATATTTTAATTATATAAAATTTATAAAACAGAACCATTTCTAAATATACAATTCAGAGGCAATTACTGCATTTGGAATACTGCCAAATCACCATTTTTCTTCAGTTTCAACACTTCCCATCACCCCAGAGACCCACACCATCCGCTGTAACCACTCTATTATACTTCTGTTTGGCTCTCTCTTGGCAACCCCTAAACTGCTTTCTATAGCTATAGATCATAAACACTTCATGCAGAATTTATGAAGATCTATGTGTGTCATGTAATTGCCAATTATTAATTCATTTATTCTAAGCTTGAAAGATCTAAATAACTTCAGGCTACATACAATTGAACAATCTGAATTATACATGATGACCAATTTTGAATTTTTAATGTTATTTCTGATTATTCACTCTACTGTTTTAGGATGTGTCTTTCATGCAATGCTTCTAGAATTATAAAGTTAATGACAATAGGCATTATGAGATTAAAACTCAAATAAAACTCTCTTGTATAGGACATTTTTAAAGGTTCTGGAATGTTTAAGAAGATACAAAAGACAGACTCACTAAGTTACTTACTTCCCTTAAGTGGGCATATAAATGGCTATTTAAAATATTAACTAAAAATGAGTGAAAAATATTAAAATAAGGTCATTAGTAAACTGAAACTATTAGTCACATAATGTAGTACATAATAAAAACTGTCAATAAAATCAATTTTGTAAGCAGTTCCCAATGGAAAAAATTCTAAATTGTTTTAAAACTTAAAAAGAAAACAATTGCATTTTATCTTAACAGCCCCATCAAATGCTAGCCAAAGACTGTAGGCAACATGTAAATTATTAAGAATTACCAATGTAATCTTGTGAAGGTAAAATTGCTAAATTATGTAATACAAATTTAGAAAGAGCCAAAATAAGCAAATGCTGTCACTGAATATGTTAACACACAGTACAAGTGGTATAAACTCAATTGAGCTCATGATGGTTTTCTCACCTAAAACATCAGTGGCAATTTCACAGATAAGAACTGGAATAATAAAATTTAAATGGCAATGTCCAGCCACAGGGGGTAGATAAGTCATTGCACATTTTATGATGAAATGTTAATGAAGCCATTAAATGTTTTTAAGGTTGTTTCATAACACTGGAAAGCAATATATTTTTAAGTGAAACAATATTAAGTACAACTGCATTGAATGTGTCTCCATTGACAGTACAATGCTAAGTTCAAGAATATAATTTAAATACTTAAAAGTTCCCATTTCCCAGCACCTCTTTTCTGCTGTTCCATCCATTTCTTTTAGGACATCAGCTGTCTTTCCAACCCCAATCCTACCTCCTAAAGCCTCCATGTAGATATTTCTTGAATGAATGAGTCATCTAAAAGTACAAGTCCAATTCTGAATAAGAAAATCAAATGACTGAGTTCACCTCCAACTGGAATACAGGAGACTTTGATCTTTCTTTTTTACACTGTCCTATTTCCTGCGTTTTGAAGCACATATAATGTACACTTTTATAATAAGGAGAGAACAAAGATAACTGTTCAGCTTTTTCCATTTTAACTAACTCTAATCATGTCTAGATAAAGAATATGCACATTTGACTTGGGACAATAATGAAAATCGGCTTGTGATTTCCATATATGTTGGGAAACATATAGACTATGGCAGGACTGGACAAGGTAGTGAACACCTGAAACCCCAGCATGTGGGAGGCTGAGACAAGATGGGCTACATGAGACTCTCTCTCAAAAAGAGAAACCAAAACTAACAAACAAAAAAAGACAATGATGGTGGGCCTGGTCTACAAGTAGCAATTCCAAAAGTAGTTCCCTTTTCTAGATCAGCACAAAAACACATTATTAAAGCATGTCCCCAAATCAGTTAGTCACCTTGCCTGCCATCTTTGAACGACATACATATACATTGACTCATCATACAGATTTGCACAAAATTGGCTGTTGCCTCGCATTGTGCTTACAATCCTCTCAACTGACTATGCTGACACATTCCCATTGGACACCAAGAGTTCTATCAGCACTTCTCAGGCCTACCAAGGGCGTAGGTTCCCTTATTTGACCTAATCCATTAGGTCTCTAACAAAGTTATATTAGGAAAGCTAAGTTATTCAATATTGAGATTTCGAAGAAATCAGTCTCTGTTCTTTATCTAGTAACTTGTGTGAAACAATGCCTGTTTTAGTTTCTTTATACTATAATATAGGAAACATGGTTTGTTATTAAAAATAAAACCTTCATGTTGAAAAAAAAACAAGTAGAATAATAGCTGATTTTTTCAGTTTTGGAAAAAAAATGAATTAAAGTCTTTTTAAAAATCCATCAATTGCTTTGTGTAGATAAATGTGAACAAAAATGTGCATTATATGTATGATTTCTATTTGGGAAAATATAAAAAATAAACAAACATAAAGATACGACAAAGGTCATCTCACATGAATAATCTTTATCAGCACTAGCAATGTTATGATTTTGAAAATGTAATATGAACCCAAATAAAACTACTCAAAAGCAAAAATGTCCAAAATATAGATTAGAAATGGGAATGTAACGAGGCTCTGTGATGTCCTTAGGGTTTTTCCACTACATGAAAAAGCGGAATTCAAGCCAGGAGTGACAGCACATGCCCATAATCCTAGCACTTGGCAAGCAAAGGCAGGAGAATTTCAAATTCAAGGCCAGCCTGGGCTACATAGTGAGACCTTGACTCAAAAAAAAATGTATACAATACAACACAACAACAACAAAAACAGGAAGGGAGGGAAAAAGTGATGGGATAATTTGAATTAATATGTGTACAAATTTAAAATATATATGTAAATGATTATTTACAGTAATTATAGGTAATTTAAGCTTTTTTAATTTTCTATATTATCTAAAGATGGCATAATAAATATGTACATTTATAATCACTGTTTATATACATAAATGGGATGTATATAATTTTGAGATATATGCAATTAAAGTTGACTAAAACAATTGAAGAGCATACTCATTCCAAGTCATGGGAAAATGAGAATGTGGTAAGCATATTAATTTATGGTTACATGGATTTTTAAGATAACATCATTTATAAATATACAGATTCTAACTTGTAGCACTAAACATAAATTGCCATGCAACTGTGAACCAGGATGAACATTTTTGAAATGTTTTAAAATCCTACCCTATTGTCCTCAATTTTCTATCATAGTCGAATTATTGCAGGACTTGGAATTTTAAGTGAGACAATAATGTAGTATATTTTAAAATATTTTAATTTATTTATTTTTAAGGAGAGAGCGAGAATGGGCACACCATTGCCTCTTGCCACTGCAAAGGCATTGCAGATACATGTTCCACTTTGTGCATCTGGCTTTAAGTGGGTACACGGGGGACTCGAACCCAAGCCATTAAGCTTTGCAAGCAAGTGCCTTAATAACTGAGAGATCTCTCCAGCTCCAAGTAGCACATTTTTTTATTTTTTAGTTTTTTACGTGTTGGTACATGTATGTGTGTATGTATGTATGTATGTATGTATGTATGTATGTATGTATGTATGTAATGTATGTGCATGGGTTTTGTGGGTGTTAATGCAGGTGCATGAAAACCATAGTGCAACTTCCAGTGTTCATCTTTACTTTCTATCTTGTTTGAGGCAGGGTCTCTTTGTTGCTCACACATACATTCACCAAGCTTGATAGCCTGCAAGTTTCTGATTGCCCTGCCTTGACCTCTCATCTCACTATAGATGTGCAGGGTTAACAGACACATATACTACATCTGCCATGTATGTGTGTGCTGGGGATCTCCACTCTGGTCCCCATCTCCCCAGACACCAACAGAGCACTTTTAATAAGTGAAAATGCTTCTGAAAAGTCAAACACAGCCCCTTCACACTAAAGCTATAAAGAAAAAAAATTTAGCTGATGTACCAAAAAAGCGATTTATATTGCTCTAATAATAAAAACCCAAAATAGTTGAGTATTTAACTATAATATTTTTCAATTAAAATTTAATGTCTAGAATGTGAGAACTTTAGGACTCACAAAATTTTAAGTTATAAAATTTACCAGCATTACTGACAATATAACTGAATAAATTTGAATGTATTAAAATACTTAATAAAGGAATAACATCTGAGCAATTAAAAAAGATTTAAATATGCAAATTTTTAAAAATAAAGATAAAATAAATAACTGAGCTCTTTTTTGAACATGTGCAAATAAATGATCATGACAGTAAATTACTCAGTATATTAAAAAATCTATTTATATTTGTCCCAATTATTGGATTTTACCTATTGACAAAAAACATATCCAGTATCCTTGTATATATCTCAGAAATATGGAAAGTTCACTGATTGTCAAATCATCCAAAAGTTCTCAAAAGTTGAAAAGTAGGGAGTAATATAGAAAAATTTACCTCTGTCTTAAATATTATCTTTGTATAATAGATCATTTTTCTTTCTCTTAAAGATCTATGACAATTTATAGTCATTTTAAAGTACAAAGTCAAAATCATGACTTTGGACATTGGAGTAATTATGAAGGTTTAAAAAAAGGTTTACACATATTCACAAAATATCTCATTAAGTTCTAAGACTTAACTCTAAAAGAAAGCTGTCTGACCACCAAAATTAAATTTCAACTAAAATGAATAAAAATGAAAACATTCCTGACTAAAAGAACAAAGACATTATAGGAAGACCTTGGTTTACAAAAAAAAAAAGCATCATATTTTAAAAACATTTAAAATTCACAAAAAGATTAATTCAGTGAATACATACTGAAAGTTGTCCAGATAAGAACTGTGGAACATCCCTCAACATGCCAGGGCTCATGGGTGAGGTAACGGAAATAGAAGGACGATCCATTTTTTGAGATTCAAATGAGCTAGAACCTGAAATGACAAGGATGCATAAAGAATAATAAAAGAGCTCTTTACTATCTCAGAATATTCTTTACTATCTCAGAATATTTAGCATGTATCTTGAAAATAAGTGTCTATAAAATCTCATTAGTTAGACAATTTTCTTATCCACAATGTTATAAATAACCTTATAGGAATTTATAGTTATTTTGGTGTTTTGGTTTTGTTTCATTTTGTTTTGTTTTGTTTTTCAAAGCATGATTGCAATTTGGGAATTCATTTAAGAGCAACAGACAAAATTACTGTGACAGGTCTTTATCTCAGGATTTAATTTTTACTTTGTTAAGTGTTTGATACTCACATCTTATAGTGATATTGTAAGAGATTTTAAAAATAGAAATGGAAGAACAACCAAAACGTCAATCAATAAAGCAACTTAAAAATAATTTAAACGACTGATGCTAAGAACATAAGGTCAGATAAGCCAAAATTAAGTGTTTCTAGAAATTGGCTTTTAAAGCCATATGTGAAGACTGTAATGAATTACAGAAATAGATAAACTATGAAAAAAGATTCAGAATAGCGGAAAAAAAGGTTAAAACAAAAATACTCAAAAGGTACCAGTGAAGGTTGGAAAATGAATAGAAATGGTGACTAATAAATAGATATTGACAGAATGGAATATATCTTCATACTAATAAGGTATTCAACACTAAGCTTATTTAGTGAAAATTGTGTGTAATGAAGATGGCTTTGCCACCTACTAAAGTCATTAGAAAACAATCCATTTGTTTATTTACAGTAATAAAAGCCTAAATGGATTTACATTACTTGAACTTGGGTTTATTGTTGCACTACTGCTTTAATATAAGCTTGGAACTAGAATTAGAAGTCTTATTTTCTAAGAATATAAATTAGAATAAATATAATTATATATGAGTTTTACCAAACATATGCTTCTATTCAGAGTAGAGTTATAAAGTACTAAATTTTAAATTGTGGGAAACTTGGAGACAGGGTTACTATTAGAAGTGATGTATATGTTCACAGATTTTCTTATTGTGATAATGGCTTCACAGGTACATATGTATGTAAATCCTTACCTAATGGGAATTCAAAAAAGCTATGCAATAATCCACAGTAAAGACAGTAAGGTTAAAAATAATCACTTTAATTATAGATTTTATATTTTTTCTTACAGGGATATGAAATATTAAACTTTCTACTTTTACATAATTAAATATTGATATGAGATTTTCATATTTCATATTTCATATTAATATAGTTCTTGATTTGACCTTTGATGGATGACATTACTAAGGACATAGCCTTCTAGAAAGAAAAGAAACTTACTGGATTCCAGTTGTGCATGTGTGCTATCAGGTATTCTAGGTATATCTCTGAAATGAGAGTAAAAGAAAAACAAAACTGTTTCAACAATTACTGTAACTGCTTTTTGATCATTAACAATGTATAAAATAATTTTATGAAATGATTTATGTCAAATAAAAAACCTGCTTGGTATAAGTAAGAAACAAACATCCACTTTTATTTGTCTTGTCTTGTTTTATTTTGTTGAAATAGTGTCTCTTATGTAACCAGTCTGGCCTGGAACTTGTCATCCACTGTGCTTTGGCCACCTGAGTCTGGGATCACATTTTTGCTAATAAATATATGGGGTTAACTCCAACTACGTTAAAGAAATTAAAATCCATATACATTTATAACAGATTTATAAAAAACATATGCTATACTGCCTATGTGTCTTACTATATAAACATCTATATTAACAAATTTTTGTATTCAACAACCCAAGTTTTACAGGTACATTTTAATTCAATTCTACTGTTTATTATTATCTTTTCTTTTAGATATGTTACATTGAAGTTCAACTAATATGTCATCAAACCAAAAATTAAAACATTTTTATGTTAACTGAAATATTTAAAATATAATACCCTCATTGAAAAATGGCAAACATGATCTTGGTAAGATGTTTATGGCACAAAGGAGAAGATTTCTATGAAATAATTTGTTTTCAAATTGCTGAGTAGTAGTGAATTTCAGACACATAAATTACTAAAACCAACTTACCCAATTGGCCTTGAAACAACAAGTTCCACTTGTGGTTCAGGCTTAGATTCTAAAATGATGTTGTAAACTTCTTCAAACGTGGCTCCTTGCAATAGCCTTCCATTCCATTCTAACACTTCATCACCTACAATGACAGCAATAACCTTAGCAATAGAAACTAAGCCCCTAAATTGTACTCAAAGCTATAGTAATCTCTAAATCTCAATTAACTCCCCAGGATACAATTGCCATTATGGAGTAACAAACATACTGAAAACCTCTCAAGTGACAAAATTTGATGCCCAGGATAATATATATCACCCAAAAGGCCACAGAAGAAGAAATACAAAAAGTTACATCTGTGATTTCTTAATAAAAATTCTAACTATAGACAATCATAAAGGTAAACTCTATTTGAGATGTTTGAACTGTACTCTAGGTTTCCAGCATATATGTAACTGAATAACATATTTTCTTTTAGAAGTTTACATTGTCTGATCTATTTTGTAAAAAAAAAAAGTTTAATAATTAACAGCCTATCAAATCTTATCCATTGTCCAAGTGATAATGACTAACATATATTAGAAAATTATGAAATCTGTTTCCTAAATTATGTATGCAAATTTTCAAAAAAGGAAACTGATCAGAAACATAAATTAATATTAGATGCAGATTATAATATCATTGCTAAAATTTAAGATATTATATATAAAATATATTGTCTCTAATAAGACTCGAGAAATAATAGTTAAAACTTTTCAAGAATAACTAGGGTGAAATGAACTAGTTATTCCTAGTCAAGTCACTTATAAATGAGAATAGTTTGTTCTTACCTATTTTTGGTTAATATTTTTGTTTTGTTTTGTTTTCTTTCTGCACTGCTGGAGTCAAATCCATGGCTTGGGCATGCTAGATAAGCATTCTACCACTGAGCCCTAGCTCCAGTCCTACAGCTAACATGTGAAATGTGAAAAATCAATGGTAATAGCCTACCTGGTCTAAGATGTCCTACAGTATCAGCTAAACTTCCTTTTTTAACTTTGGTAATAAATGCACAGAGCCGACCTGATTCAGTCATCTTTCCTCCTACAACCTGTTTAAAAAAGAGAGAATTATGTCACATCATTAAAGTGAACATAGTTGAAGGTTAGGTTAAAAAAAATCAGGAACGATTTGTAGCTTCTAAAACTGTAACTTAATGCACTAATAGTGAATTCTTAAATAATACAGCATTTCCGTTAAGAAGTGAGTATGTTGCTCATAATGCACGTGGTATAGTTCAAATGTGCTGCAGTTTAATTCATTATTCGTTGAAATACATACTTTAGAAATTATTTCTGAACTTATCAAATTATCACTTTTATCATTTTCCAATACATGTCACAACAATAATTAATGATATAAACATTTCTAGATTTTAGACTAAAATATTATAACACAAAATGTGATTACTTTTATTGTGATTATGACATAATACTAAATTTTCATTGTATAACCTTATGGCATATTAACAATGTGCAAGTCACAAAATTTACTAAAACTCCTGGGAAGGAGTAGCACCTGTAGACCATACTCAGATGAATTTTTTTACATGTATGGGTCTATAAAAATATTTATTGTAGGAAAAGAAAAACAGGAGTAATGCTGTGAAATCATATGTAAATGGCCTCTGAAAATATTAATTTTTTTGAATTCCAATCAACCACTATTCATCAAAAATATCAATTTCATACCAGATAAAGTAAATGACAATAACTAAATTGACTGACTAAAATATTCTCTTATAAATTCAAAGAAATCTGAAGTCAAAATCACTGAACTATGTTATTTCATGCATTTAGTCGACAACAAAAGTTAATTATACTGAGTCACAATTATTTTAATATTGACTCATATGCTTGGTTTAGAAAATTAAATGTAAAGTGCTTTGGGACTTATATCCTTATACAAATATTTTAAGAAAATTGTCATGGCTTTAGTTAAAAATAACATTTAAATTGTTAGTATATTCTGTGATTATGATAAAAATCGTATAGCATACCAGACACTAAGTTAAATGCTGTGAATTGCTTTAACAAATTTCATTTCATCAATTCAAAACATATTACTATCGCCATTGTACTGACGAAGTATTTAAGGCTAAATGTACTTGTCTAATGTCATGTAGTGAATAGCTCTTCCAACTGTAATTGAAACCAAGACTTCCGAATCTCTATACCCTACTGGTCTAACACTATACTGAACATTCTGGACTTAAATCCCACTGTTGCTTGTCGTGTCCATAGGCAAATTACATCACCTCTGTAGAACACATCTGTTGTGAGTATTGAATAACTCAACAGATGTAAAACACTCTGAGTCCCAAACACATGGCAGCCATCCAATTCCACATGTATCAGAAATTTTCTGATATCTAATGTTTACTACATTATACTGTACAACTTCAGTATTTTTAAATATTTTGTTCTTTTATCATTTTAAGTCACAGTAGATCTAAAAAAATAAACAAAAAGAATTCTGAGTATTTACCAAATAATTTTCTAAGCTTTTAGAGTAAAATACAAATCAATATTCATATTCAGTCACCTGAGAAAAAGCCAGCAATGGTTTCACACACCTTTAGCCCCAGCACTCACGGGGCTGAGGTAGGAAGATCTCTGAGATCAAAGCCAGCCAGGGACTACTGCAGAGTGAATTCCAGATAAACCTAGGCTAGAATGATACCCTGGCTTAAAAAAAAAAAACTATTATTTTTAGGTTTTCAAATTTCAAATAATATTCTTGGTGCTTAGGATATGACTCAGTAATGGAACACTTGCCTAATGTGCTTATAAAACTTTGCATTTAATCCCAGGCCACACCCTCAAAAAAAAAACCACAGCATTTTCTAATTCACACATCCACATATAAAAAACACATTTTACTACATTAATTCAGATATCACAGTATGAAATAACACACATTTCCAAGTTTTTCTATTGAATAATTAAATGAAATCATCATTTTTATATTGACATAGAAAAGGAAGGGGCAAGCAATATAGGTCAAAGAAAGTTTGTTGTCTGTTTTTGGATTTACTTTTTTTCTTACCAGTGTTTATTATCAACATTTTCCAAAATTGCATATATGACTACTATTGTGGAATAGTAGAAATTTCTTAAAATTCTTGGACAATGAGAAACTTGGATGTTTGAATTCCAGTATTTGAGATTCTTAGCAATGGAAAAGTAATATCTATCTAAATTGTTATTGGTAGAAAGAACTATATCTTTTTTTCCTACTAGATCTGTAAAGTAGTAAAGAGCCAAGATCTCATACAGTTATCACATACCTTTAAACCAAGCATCGCTCCCGAATCCCGAGGTACACTCCCATCTTTTAGACGCTTATTTAATAAAATACGACCAATTAGGCGATCTCCGTCTTTGGATGGCTGCCAGGTCACAGGGTGCTGACACAGAACATCAACAAATAAAAGAGTCTGTTTCTTCAGCAATTTGTAGCTGCACAATTTCTCCAAATCTCAGACTTCTAAAGTGCTATGATTACACAAACCAGCTCTCATTCCAAAATATTGATTGAAAAGCTTAATAAATAACTCATAATCTCAATTTTATTATTTCATGTCAAATTCAGTTCTCTGATAAAATACTGATATTCAGCTTTTAAAATCTGAAAAATCTCAAGGATATATATAATGGACTGAAGATTTTTATAATCTCACAGGCAAAAAAGGTATGCTAAATTCTATTAGTTGACTTTGCTTAAAAATGGTACTTATTTCCTCAACTCTTTTGGAAGATTTGAATGAATATATCACTATAAAAAAATAAGAGGCCAAATCATGTTAAACATGAAATCTCATCCCATGACACAGGCTTCCTGAAATAGGTTTCTAAGATTAAAATCATAAAAAGTATGAAATTCACAATAACTTTCTTGTTGTAACTATATGATATACATATGATCCACTCAAAGGTGGCAAACATTCACATCACAGAAGTTTGTTGATTTTTTTTAAGCTAGGGTTTTTCTAAGTAGCATACACTGGCCTAGAGTACACTATGTAGTGCAGGTTGGCTTTGAACTTACTATCTGATCATTGTTTTGTGATCCTCCTGCCTCAGCCTCTGGAGGGCTAGAATCACTGGCATGGACCACAACACCCAGCTAAAAGTTCCCTGATTGTGTCAGGCTTTTGATCAATTCATCTGTCAGAAAATTACTTTTAATAGATAATTCAAAATTAACTTTGTAAATAATAAAAATAATAGCAGTTCATTTATTTCTCAGAGCAGAACCATGGCATTTACAAATAGTGAAACCATTTCATTATGAATGATATGCTATTTAACAAAATAAAAGGTTTGTGTAATCATAGTAGTTTCATGGTTGCCTATAAGCATGCAAATCTTCATGCAAAATTTAGCAGGCAAAAGACAATTCTACTCAATCACATCTATATGGTAAGGATTTTAAAATTCTCACTATACTAAAAGCAAAAAGAATAAATATCAAAGCAGATGGCAATGGCACTAATGCTAATTAACATGAAATTAAATTGCTATGACAATAAAACAAAAAAAATGACAGTGAAAGGGAAAAAAGAAAAACAACTTTTTCTGTGTAATCAGACCCAATTATCTCCCTTTTGCCTGGGATTCAAACTATTAATAATTAAATTTTCATCCCATGGAAAATGTATGTAAAAAAATCAAATAGGCCAATCAAAAATATTTATTTTAGTTTATAATAACAATGCAAAGTTCTCTAATGAGACTATAAACAAAACATAAAACATTCCTTTGTTCCTAAGTTTAATTTTAATTTACTTTTTTTTTTTTTTTGGTATGCTGTCAAACAATACAAACAGCAAAGTAAGCAAAAGGCTTTTTGGTTTTAGTTTGGGTGGTTTTGTTTTTCTTTTCTGCACCTTAAGAAATGCTACATTGACCCTTGAAATGCCCTGTCCTTTTATTATGTTCTGTTTTAATGAGTGACAGAGAGCAAACGAAGACCAAATGAGCAGGTTAAAAGGCAGGCTCCACAATCTCAGTACCTTATCACTATGGCTATGCTCCTCGTTAAGGGTTGTGCTACTACAGGTATCTACCCCAGAGTCCTTAATCTGAGGCTCAGACCATTCCAAATCCTCTTCCAAAGAGTGGCCACCAAAGTACATCATTTTCTTTTGTCTCTCAGACCTGGTGTTAGAATCCGACAAAACTGCCTGCTCACTAGTTTTTCTTTTTCCCTTTTGACTGTCCCCTACAAGTGTGAGATAAAAAAAAAAGATACAAAAAAGAAAACATGCAAAGGTGTAAATAAAAACGGAAAAGTGAAATGATAAAGGAAAACAAATAGTAAGGCTCCACATGTCTCACCAAAGACATTGGGGAAGCCTCACTGCTATGCCAAGACGCATGGTCCAGCCAGTTGTAATCCATGTCTCCTGTGAGAGTCGGACAACACAAGAGTGCAGGGAAGGGGACAGCAGGAAAAAAGGACAGACAGACAGACATTATAAACATTCAAACTATATGATCCTGTCTGGTTGCAAGAACTTTGTAGCACTCATTATATCTACCAAGAGAATGCTAATGTTCCAAATGTGTAAAATTCACAGAATGTAGAATACAAGCCTTTTGTACTCTAGACAGATCCTACAGAACCAGAGTCCTGCAAGAATAAAAAATAGGATAAATTCGCTAATAATAAGCCAAAATAGAAACAAAAAGTTTGGGGTATGTTGAAAAAGACAAAAATTATCAGCTACATCTGTTTCTTGGGCTTTTTTTTTCCCCCCTCCATGTTGACCTCAAGACACAAATTTGTTGTAGGGCAAATGATGAACATTTGAAAAATTTAAAAAGGTTCAAAAATGGCCACTATTTTAAAAGTCAAATGATTACATTTTATTCCTAGAATTCAACATGGTATTATTTATAATGATAAAAACAACCTCAAATTTTATGAGTGGTTAAACAAGCTACACAAAGGATTTTTCTATTAAAATGGCAAAAGAGAATTATTTTATTTCTATTTATAGAAAGAAAAAGTAAAATGATAAACTTAAATACCATGAATTATGCAGTATTACTTTGAAAAGTTTATTATTTGGCAGGAATACCATTCTTATAAAAGGCTTTGTCAGGCAATGAACATAAATGGTAAATAAAACTAAAAAATCAATTTCCCAAACTTAATATGTTTTTTACCTTTTAGTTTGAAAATGACTTTTAAATCTCTCTATATGTGTGTATGTGTTTAAACATTCATATTTTCATTTATTTAAAATATTTACTTAACGTTTTCAACTTGCTGTGTAATGTGTTAAGCCCTTATGTAAGAGGTGAAACAATAAAAAATGCTTTATATGGGGATAAACACAAAAAAACAATCCACATCCTATATGCAAGAACAAAGCATAGTGAGAAATATAATATCTAATTCAGATTAGGGAACAAAACAACTATGATAAAATCTAACAAGATCTAATTTAGATTTGGGTGTCAGCAACCACTTCAAAAGCAGTGGTGTTTAGGATGAGAACTGAAAGATGCGACCTACCAGACAAGTAAGGAGATAGATGAACGGTAAAGAGAATGCAAAGAAGAAGTAATAATATGGCACTATGAAAGAATGAACACCTGTATGACTAAGCCAGAAGAATAAAGGATGATACAGTATCAACATAAGCACGGTAAAGCAGCAGAGTGTAGACAGGTCTTTTATGACATATTAAAGAGTGTAAGTTTCAAACATGGATGTTTAAGTACAATGGTGATAGGATCTGACTTACAGCCTAAAACAGTGAACCTAAGTAAGGTACAGAGTACAGGCTGGAAGACACCAAAGTTAAGTGCCATTTCAATAATCTCTGTGGAATGTGCTCAAAGCCAGAAAAAAAAAAATAATGACAACAAACATGCTAAGAAAACAGGGAATTGAGAGACATATTGTAGGTAAAAATTATGGTCAAGGCTAATACACAGTTTTCTTGTTAACTGAATAATGAAAAGATAATTTGTGAGAGAGACAAGACTAAAAGAACATTTTTTGTTAGGGAAGATGTAGAAGGGAAATACTCTATTTTATAGAATTTAAAAGGGCACTACTACAAAGATTCATATTTCATGAAATAAAAATGTTCATCTTCAAATTTGTTAAATACAATGGTTGAATATGCTACTAAAAATGTCTAAATTATTCAGGAGGGATTATATCTAAATAACCAAAATTTAATGAATCTCCCAAAGTTTGGATTTGAAGACAAATTAGTAATTATTAGTATACAGGAGTAAGTGGGATTGTTCAAGAAAACAAGGTAAAATAAGAAATGAGAGAAAGTGAATTCCATTATTTAGACTTTAATTGAAGGAATTGATATTTTTGAAAGTAAATGTAGATGTGGCTGGACAGATTGCTCAGTGGTTAAGGTGCTTGCCTACAAAGCTTAATGACCTGGGTTTGATTCCCCAGGTCCCATGTAAAGCGAGATGTACAAGGAGGTGCATGTGTCTGGAGTTCTTTTGCAGCAGCTGGAGGCCTTAGGGTGCCCACTTTTTCTTTCTTCTATCTCTCTCTCTCTCTCTCTGCACGCAAAGTTTTTTTTAAAAGTAGTTTTAAAAATTATATGTAGAAAATGAAAGAGGGTGAGAGGTAACATCTTGAACCAAAAAAAAAAAAGAGTTTTCTAATAAGGAAGACAAATCAACCATATTGCTATATGTACACATAAAATAAGGAGAGAAAATATGTGTTTTATTGTCAACGTGAAGACCAGAAATGAGTTAGAGACAGCACTGTATATGGAGCGTAGAGAAGTAAAATGAGATTAAAGTTAGTGATAATCCAAAATCAGGTGAATAAATCAAAAAATTGAAGATGAAGATGACTAGTTTTCATGGTAAAAGTCACAATTTACATCAATATTATCTAGAAACATGTTATACATGTATAAACCAATAAATCAGAAACTATTGGTGCAACCTAGTAATCTGGTTTAACAAACCTTCAAAAAGATTAAAACCTAGCTAACATTTGTTTGAGAACCACTGGAGATAATTCTTTTTAAAATGTTCTTAAATTACATTAAATTCCCCAAGACAGGAGATGAACTACTCCCCACATATCAGCTAGGGCCCAGATGAAACCACGGAGGCAGTGGTGAGATGAGCAAGAGTGCTGCTTCCACAGCGAGCCTGACAACCTATCCAGGGTGATGGAGGCAGACAATGAGGATACTCAAAACAGTCCAAAGTAGAAACCCAGAGACTCTCAACACTAAAGCAGACTTAAAACTCACCCACCATGGCTGAGGGAACTTTGTGGAAGAGTGTAAGAACCAGGCTGGGGGAATATTCAGAGGCATCCCCCACATAACTGTCTTTTGATGGCACAACTCATAGCCCTCCATCCCATAGAGTTTCATGCAATCCCACTGAGGAGGGCCCTCAGGGGAATGGTGGATAGAAACAGTGGTAACAACACATGACATACATATAGAGTTTCTACTTAATAAAAATAAACAATAAAATAAAATAAATAATAAAAATATTGATAAAGGGAAATGAAGTTAATTATGTAACACAAAAAATAAAAATTTTAGAAATAGCTTCATTTAGCCTGTGAGATAGAGGGGTGCTTTTGATGCTTTTCACGACACAGGTAAAGAATTAGAATTCTGGTACCACACATCGACATAGATAGAAATGGCCAGCCTGGGGGATGCATACATATCCTCTGCCTGGGACTTCTCAAAGCATGAGCATATTTGTAGCTCAGGAAACCTGTTGTCCTTTCAAAACATATTCCAATATTTTAGAGAAAGTAGCTTAAAGCATAAATCCTATAAATAAAATTCATAAGTGATTTGTATGACATAAGAGAATTCCCTTCTCCTATGATGATCTTTCCAGTTCAATAACAAAAACTAAAAAGCATAAAAAGGAAAATTTTAGAATTGAAAAATACCTGGAATCAAAAAGGCAAATAGATGGAGTTCACTGCAAATCGGAAAGGCCAAAAGAATGTGGAAGGTGAAACGACAAAGTTACTCAATTGAAAAGCAGAGAGAAACTGACTCGGGACAGGAAGTGAAACGAGCTCTGAGGAACAGAGAGAGCAGCAAAAGACCCTCCCTCACATGATGTAATTACAAGAAGAAAGCCTGGCAAAAATTATAAAATTCAAAAAGTAATGTAAATCCCCCCAAAAGAACTCAAAGACATCTGTACAAAGATATAGCTTAATGAAATTAAACACTACATGTCTTAACTTGAAGGGCAGAGAGACGTGGCACAATATTTTTTAATTGCCAAAAGAAATGTCAGTCTGAATTCCTGATATATTCCTGAAACCATACACCACATAAGTATGATGCTACATTGAGCATAGCTTGAAAATTAATGAATTAGTCTGTTTTCCCCATCTTTGAGAGAACTTGAAACCCAGAAATAAATAATCTTCCTAACATTACACTGGGGATCACTAGCAGTGGCTAAATTAAAACTTGGACTATTCATTATCATCCATTCCTCTTTCTAATATACTAAAATACCTCTCTACAAAGAATAATTATAAATCTTATTAACTGTGCTAATTCTTAATTATTATTAATTCTAATTTTCCATTTTCTTCTGCTAGGTACTTACCTTACTTAAAGATAGTATGTTTAAACCACAAATAGTATAATGTTATATAACTTAAATTTATACCATTATGAAAGTTGGTAATACCAATATTTTAACAGAATAGCTTTAGGTTATATTAAATCAGCAAAAAGGTAAGTTTTTATTTTGAATAACAAAAAGTACTGTAAAGTTATATATTTGTAAATAAATGTTTAAGTAAAGTTTCTTGATTCATTTTTGCACCTTACCTTTGTATAATGAAAATTTTTTACTTTGAAAATCTTGTCCCATTTCTACCTAAAATAACATGATCATTCATATATGTCTATGATAGACAAAGAGGCACAGTGACAGACTTCACAGGGTTAACATTCCTGCCTTGTATCAGAATGCTGGACAAAAAGATTTGGGATTTATACAGAGAGTTCACACAATGGAGTATTAGTTCACTTAATCAGTGAGAAGGGAGCAGCAATTATAATGGAAGCCTTGTTTAGGAACATGGTATCCAGAGGCCCATAAAACTTGAAATAATTTGAAGGATCCCTTAATTATTGGCATGACCAAATTATTTCCTCCATGATGAAGAAATGATTGTATCTTACACCTATCACCATTGAAAAGAAAATACAATGCTTGGTGAGCAATTTCTTCAGAGTTTCTAAGCAGCACATTCCACACTAGGGAATATCAATGGACTCATCTGATAAATATTACAAAAGCTTGCCAGCTTCAAATGGAATCCAGAGCAGGAAGAACCTCTAGAGTCTAGATTAGGTACATTCTGTCACATCCCCACATAATGTGAAACACAGTATGGTATTAGAAGCATCTATGGTGAACAAAGAAGCTAAGGGAAATCTATAGCAAGCTTCAGTAGAGAAATCACAATATATAAAGTCCTAGGTTTCCAGGTTATGGCTATACAATACATTTTATCTGTAATGGAGAATTCTATATTATTTCAAAAGCTGTTTCTGGTATTCTTTCTACATCTAAAAGATAAAAAGATTATTGGTAATCCATGACCAAGCAGACAGATATGTCCAATATAAACTATTGATATGCCCAGCAATTTTAATAGGTTGGATAATTCAAACAAGAATCCATTTTAAGACAGAAATTGTCTACCCATGTCTAGGCATGAGGAGAAGCAAATGGCACCCATTACTGCTTATACAGGTTGAATAGAGATCAAGATGTTCAAACCATCTACTCGAAGGTATTAGTAATATAAAAACCATCAGTTACTTTGACATCAACTAGTGATATTTTGTTATTTTGTGAAAACTACAAAATCTTATTTTAAATTTTTAAAAATACTTAAAGTCATCGTTCTTATTGTTTGCTTCTGCTAAGCATTTACTTTTTAGCATTTCAGTTAATTTTGTGCTAATGGACATTTCATAATATAGCACAATTTCCATTTTGTGTATAGTAGTGATCAACATGCTGAAAAGTAACTGTCTCAATTACATGACAGATAGACACTGAACTAGCATATACATGGTTTTTGTTGTATTATTGCATTGGCATTTCTCCAATTCTTTCCATCACATTTATGGCCATATTAAGGAGCTGCTTATGACTATCATGGAAAAGAGGAGAAAGGTTATTCTTAGTGTATATATAAGTGGGTTATCTCAGTATGCATATACAAATGAAAAGTCCAACTGACTTATTCATAGGTGGCCCTAAAAAGAGGTCAATAAGGAAAATTGGACAAGATGTCATAATGTAAACTTCATATTGTATAGACTTCTTATACAATACCTGATCATCCCCTGTAACACAGAAAGACAGCTCATGAAGTAAGAATATTTATGAACATGGCAGGAGCAAATGGCATGGCAAATGTTTGCAAAGAAAAAAAATTGAGAAAGTTGAAGAAAAGAATTCTCCATAAGACTTTTCAAAACAAAAGGATCATATATATATTGACATCTTTGTGAAGGGTAGATATGGACTAAAGAATTCCTAAGGAAGCCATGTCTCCCAGTATTTATTAAATGTTATAAACAGCTCCCCTTACAAGTACCGTTTCTTATTTATAACCAATACAACTTTATAGGAATGATGCTATACATCAGAAAATCAAGTTGAAATATGTGGTGTCAAAAAATTCTCTACATAAATATTGGACCACTATATAAAATGTTTCACTAACTAGAAAGTACTATAAAAGAGAGGCCAAATATGGGTACATGCATTCAGAATGGGAGCTGAGTGGTTTGCTTGTGTATAACCCTGCTCAGGTGCCAGATGTAAAAGACATCTTTAAGCAACAACTGGCCAGGGCCACCAACTAAATTCCATTAGTTAAACTCAATAGCCCTAAATGAATAACAAAGGCTACCAAACTGATTCACAAAAACTTGCCTGAATTCCAAGCTCACAACATCATGCGAAGTGATGGACCTCTAGGTAATGACATGTTATGTCTACTTTTTATTGTCACATAAAATAAGTACAGGGATGGTGAAAATTGTCAAAAACAACACTCCATGGTTATGAATTTACAGAAAGGCAGATGCCACACTGAGAAAAACTTCTAGATGTTCAGGTATGAATGAGAGTCTGCCACCCTCCTGGGGTTATTCCAAAAACCTACTTCTGGCACAATACATCCAAGGAGATCCACTGAGGGTATCAATGGACTCACCAGTGAGAAGATGGCTGACAATGTCAATAGCTTTTCTATTAGAAGACACAAACTTGACTTGGAATGAAAGAAAAAAAAAAAAACATTTGTCAGCCAAAAGAATTAATCTCATGAGGCCCCGGGTTTGTTCCCCGGCATCTCCATCAAAAAAAAAAAAAAAAAAAAAAAAAGGAAGCTTAGGCCGATGGATGAGATCCTGACAAGAGAGGAGCCACCACAGTCATATCAGGGAGGATCCATAAGGAACTCAGCAGACAATGAATGATGAACAAGGGACCTATAACCACAGTCATTGAATCAACACAGGATAGGCCATTGAGACAGGAACCAAGGATTTTCGACACAAGGACCTCTAAGCCCGAAACAATAAAGCAGCCTTATTACTCACCCACCACGACTCAGGGAACTAAGCGGAAGAGGGGGCAGAAAGATTGTGAGAGCCGTGGTGGGGGAGACTGTCCGGAGGCATGACACCCATCAGTAACAACACACTTGGGCCAGGAAGACTGGGATGAGTACTAAGATATACAGGATACCTTGCCACAAGGACTAATACAGACAGCC